>SNQJ01S0258429.1:0-12389 GCA_010110895.2 Picea sitchensis | reverse complement strand
ATTCAACCTCATATTCACTAATAGATTTTCCAAAAGATAGACCATAACATTCATAATATAGATATTCAATGTAAGTGTGTGTGTATGAATGAGAGACTCTTTGAAGTGTATTTATAATAATTTTAGGTAACCTCTTTCCTTATTTTATGGGTTTCTTGTTACAACCACTTTACCCTTTGTAACCAACTAGGGGATTCTTGACCACTCTTCAGGGCTTCCAACTTTACAAGGCCATATCTTCCTAATTGTGAGGAACCACGTGGTGTTCCACATGTCACTCGAAACAACACGACAAGTAATATCCATATATGAGGGTCTTACCTACATTTACATTTCCCTTCATGTCCATATTCCTCATTCAACTTCGGGTCCTATAACCACACCTCTGGGGATACATGTAGACTACATCAAATGTACCCAGCTAACTCATCATCAATATCGATCATACGAATGTAAATAAATTTTCCAACATCTATGGACCTCTCCAAGGGTTGGCATCAATCTCTAAGGGTTGAAATCAATCTCCAAGATCACTCTCCAAGGGTTGACATCAATGACAACCAATTGTCCAACATAAATAAATGATCCTGAATTATATAGAAAGTTATTTTTTCCATGTGATACAAGCACCAATAAGCATACCTCTTTATTAGTTAAATGAAACTTTCCATAACATGTGCATTATTAGAAGAAACTATGTAATGATTTTTTTTCAAGATTTTCTATCAAGTTTGTTCTTCAACTTTGACTTCAAGAATGATAGTTCAATAAACATTCTCTCATCCTCAACTAGCTACATGTAATGTTTTTTTAGTCTTGGCATCAAAAGTATAATTGCATTAGAGGAAGTTTGGTATCATGCTAATAGGTATCCTATGATGAACACATAGGAACCTACTGCATAGACCATTTTCCTCTTCACTTGGCTAAGTAGAGATCATTTCCATTTCTAAATAACCAATAAGTCTTTTCAAAGAAAACATAAAATAAACTTAGTAGATCCTAAAAGGTGAAGATGCTTAAGTCGTGCCACAAAGCGAAAGGAAATAAAAAAAAAAAAACTTTCCTTGACCCATCAAATATATAAATAAAATAATAATAATAATAATGGAAAACACATTGAGTTGCCAGAGAATAATGAAATCCATTTATTAAGCCTAACACCATATTTTTGTCAAATAAACATGACAAAAAGATGAAAAAAAACAAATTACTCAAGAAAGGTCTTTAACTTTAACCCAAACCCTTGACTCAATAGAAATTTGATGAAACCAATCATGCCATAACAAAGGGTTAACTCAAACATGAAATGAGAACTAGAACCATTCAAGGAACTAACACAATTTTTAATCAAAATAAACCTAAAATTTCAAACTTGACAAAATGTTCCAAAATTCAACAAACAAACAAACCATTTAAAATTTACCAAGATATTATAGCTAGACATCAAAGAAATTTCATCTACTTGAATGATCTCATTCTTTCTTACTAGAAACCTTGTTAAATTAGTCATTTACCCTTTAATACTAGGACAATATCTATGTGAAGAGATAGGTCCTAGCTTCATCAAATTCCATTTTCATTTCATATCACATACAAGAAAGAGACAATGTAATAGTTAAATATCAAAACGTCAATATTAAAATAACTTTCATCAAGGAAATGTGGCTCTAATGTTAAAATAAAAAATAAAAAATATAGAACCTATTTTTACTTGGAATGCAACCTCAAATTGGCATATAGTAATCTTTCTATGATAACAAATTTCTGACCTACTCAAAAAATAGAGGAACAATCAATCACAAGAATCACATCATTTGTGTTATTCCATTCATTATTTCTTTCACCACAAATGGAACACATATACCAACTTTGACTTAAAGAATGATAGTGCAATAAAAATTATCTCATTCTCCATTGGCTACATGTAATGCTCTTTTAGTCTTGATATTAAAAGTATAATTGCAAAAGGGGAATGTCATTCTCATGCTAATAGGTCTCCTATGATGAACGCATAGGACCCTAGTGCATAGACCAGTTTTCTCTTTGCTTAGATAAGTAGAGCTCATTTCCCTTTATGAATAATCAATGATTATTTTTGTAATGTCCTCGTCCAATTGATCACGACGGAGGATTACTTAATAGCCTATATGGATCTCATAGGCTATAGTCAGCAAGGACAAGGGAGTCAAGGAGGTTTATTTGGTGTCATTAGGTTAAAAGAATGACAAATCCTAAAGTGAAAGTAAACAAAAATAAATAACTATATTTAAATTAAATTGGAGGGAAAATAAAGTGAGGGTTTGATTTGGTCCAAAAATGGAAAGATCTAGAAGGCCCGGAGGAAGGATAAATAGAAGGGTAAACCTTCTCTTTGGAATTATGATTTGATCTCTCATTTTGGAGTGCTCTTGGAGCCATTGTTTAGTTAGGGTTTAGAAAAACCCTTCCACTACCGCAGTTTGATTTCGGTGGTAAAATATCCACCCTAGTTGGACACGAGGGGCGTCCACCTAGGATTTCCATTAGAGCTTCAATTTGAAGTTTATGTTCATTTGGAGGTTTGCACAGGAAGTTTGCGAATATTTTCCAGAAGAGGATGATCCATAATTATGCAGGAGATAGGAGGGTTTCAGATAAAAAGTGGTTGAGGGAGTCCCCTCGGGTTGAGTATAGGGTGTCTTGCGAGGCCTCTCTAGACATTCAGTAGTCGTCCCACAAGGACCTCTTCGATCAGGATTCCAACAATCTATTTGGATCAGGTACGTGAGGATTACAGGAGGGATTGGGAGACCATTCGTAAAGAGATAATTACTATAGAAGAGCATTGTAGGGCTTGGAGATCCTTGAAGCAGTGGACATCATAGATTGGCATCATTCCAAGTTTTCTTTGTGTTATTTTTGTTAGTAGATTTTTCATCTTCCTTGCAACCATTAGACCTATGTGATTAGGATTATTTTGCATCTATTATTACATCCATTAGATATCTTTGTATTGTTGATATTTTTTGGGTTTCACACCATAATAAGATATCAAGGTTATATTCTCTATTTTTTTTGTAATGGATGCATGCAATATGTTTGACAATATTCCTATATGAGAAAACTATTTGTAAGAACTTAACAACAGCTTTAATGTAAATTTTTGACACATTTACACAAGGAGAAATAACAAATTTTTGATAGTAAACATAATATTCCCACCTAGCCTAGTTGGGGACATTACAGTGGTATCATAGTTGGTGATTCTTATAACATGTAACTATGTTGATTCCTAGGAAT
Organism: Picea sitchensis; assembly: GCA_010110895.2. NCBI lineage: Eukaryota > Viridiplantae > Streptophyta > Pinopsida > Pinales > Pinaceae > Picea > Picea sitchensis. The sequence continues at coordinate 9,107 of SNQJ01S0258429.1, read as the reverse complement.
AAAGGGCATGGAGGACAGCTCATTCAAAATTCACCAGAAAGAGAAATAAAAGCCAGCCAAACAGAATCAGAAGGAGAAGTAGGAGTAAGAATGGGAGACAACCATGATGGGGTTATGCTCCAAATATTAAAATTTCTAGTCAAGCCATAGAATGAGGCATCCCAAATAAAATAAGAAATCGAAAGATTCCAAAAACAGAGCATTGAGGTTCCCATGTAACTAGTGGGCCAATGAGGGAATACAAATGGTGTAAATCAAGGAGGACCCAGTGGATCCCATTGGGGTGACAGGATACACATAGAGAGTAGAAATAACCATACCTCGGCTCATAATTGGAACCTAAGGATTCCTAGACCCCTATTACCACAATTCATGGCAATATAACCTACATGAGAACAAGAGAAGCTGAATTATGATATTTTTGTCAACTCCTCATACAAGAGACGTATGAGACATTAGATGAAGATATGTGGGAGAAATTGTCATATCCAGACTTATACACCCTCAAGCAGACGAAAAAACCTAGGGAGTGGAACAGAGTAGCCCATAATCAACAAAACATTAACCTCATGTGCAAGGTGGGTAGGTTGACTATCCCATCCTTCAACAGATTTTCCAATAGCATAGTCAGAGCATGGGTGCAGAAGTTGGACACTTACCTCCAACTTAACCTAATGATCAAGGTAGAAGTTATTGAGTATGACACCCTACACTTGGAAGGAGAAGCTCATGAGTGGTAGTGACATGGGATGGTGAAATTGGGGCATGCCAACATCAGTTCATATGTAGACTTCACTAAGATTTTGATGGGCAGGTTTGATAAGGACCCTGAGATACACTTCAGGGAGTTGGCATAGTTGAGACAGAAAGGTGCACTAGATGCATACATCACATATTTTCAGAGAATGGCAGTCATGGTGACATATATTTCTTGGCAACGATTGGTGATGTTGCTCACAGAGGGTCTAAATGAGCCCCTAAGAGGATGGGTGAATTCATTTAGACCAAACACACTATAGGATTCCATCATGAAGACTCAGGATATGGCAGACACATCTCCAAAGAAAACATTGACAAAAAAATTATCCCACAGAAGGGTCAGGTGTCAAAACCTCCCCATAAGACATGGATAGGGAAGGACAGGTTGGATGAGGAAACTTGAAGAGAACTAAGGAGGATGAAGCTTTTCTATATTTGTAAGGATCCGTGGGAACCGGATCATCGATATATGGGAAAATTTAAAGTCCATTATATTGAGGTAGTTTCTGAAGAGGAGGATGATGGTGATGATGAGGTCATTGGACAATATAGTGGTGAGACATCACACCTTGATTCTATGGAACATGTACCATTTTAAAATAATGCTAAGGGAGTGACCATTTACACACTTTAAGGACTCCCTAAATATTATACCTTCAGGTTCAGAGGCACATTGTGCAGGGGAAGAGGGTTACAACATTGATTGATGGTGGGGATACCCACAACTTCGTTGATGCTACACTCGTCACCAGGAGGAAAATCCTTGCAGAGGACTTCGAGGGATTAAATGTGGTAGTATAAGATGGGTACAAATTGTCATGTACTTAGATGATCAAGGGATTGGAAGTAAAATTGGGAAACTATACATTGACCAATGACTTTTATGTTGTAAATTTAGCAGATACTCATGTGGTGCTAGGAGTTCAGTTGTTGTACTCATTCGGAGATATCCACATGAATTATTGGGACATGAGGATGGAGTTCCAAGAAAAGGGTGGAAAGTGAGTCATCCTAAGAGGTATGTCAACAGGTTCCCCTAGGATCGTGTTTAACCAATTCATGGAGGCCCTTTTTAGACACAAGGATGTGGATTGCAAAATAGATTGCTTGATCACCATGGAGAAATAATCATAGGATCGATAGCATTACCATGCATATATCCAGGAATTGCTTGGAAATCATGAAAGATTCTTTGAACCATTTCCAGCAAGCAGACCACCTAACAAAGGATTTGAGCATGTCATTGAGCTAGAAGAGGGGTTGAATCCTATGATCACCACACCCTATGGGAATCTGAAAAGGTTCAAATATGAAATAAAGAATTTCATAAAGGAGTTGTTGGAGATGGGACATATCAAGCCTAGTTCTAGTTCCTTCGCTTCTTCAGTTGTATTGGTGAAAAGGAAAGATGAAACTATGAGGATGTACATAGACTACAGGGAACTCAAAAATGTTTCCTTTGGAGGCAGCAGATTAATGAGTTGATAGATGAGTTGCATGGGGAATTCTACTTGTCAAGGGTTGATTTGTGATCAGGAGACCACCAAATTCGAGTTAGAAAGGAGGATATCTATAAAAAATCATACAGGTGTCACTATGGGAATTACGAGTTTCTGGTCATGCCCTTCAAGTTGACTAACGCACCAAATACCTTTTAGTCGTGCATGAACCATATCTTCAACAAACAATTGAGGAAATTCTTACTGGTGTTCTTTGACTATCTTCTGATCTACAATAGGATGTGGGAGGAACATATGAAGCATGTGGATGGGATTCTCACAATTATGGAGGAGAAATTGCTTTCTACCAAGGAGGAAAGTGTGAGTTTGGGTTGGCATAGATCCTCTATCTAGGGCACGTGATTGGTGTTGAAGGAGTAAAGGTGCATCAGGAGAAGATCCATACAATCTTATATTGTCCCACCCCTAGATCACTCACATATCTATGAGGATTCTTCAAGATATGCAACTATTATATGCACTTTGTGAAAGTATTTTCACAATTGGATTCATCATTGACATGCCTCACTAGGAAAGGGGAGTTTCGATGGTCTGAGGATGCACAGGTAGAATTTTATAGAATGAAGAGGGTGATGAGAACTTTCCCAGTATTAACACTCACAGATTTCATGCATCATTTTGTCCAGGAGTGTGATGCATCCGGTGAGAGGATAGGAGCAGTATTGATGCAGAACAGACACTCGATAGATTTTGAGAGTAGAAAGCTAAGAGATCCATATAATATTTATCTTATCTAAGATAAGGATATGTTGGTCATCATGCATTCATTGACCAAGTTCAAACAGTACTTGGTAGGAGGAAGCTTTGTGGTTAGGATTGACCACAACAACTTGAGATATTTCTTGGAGCAACGGGATTTGAATGAGAAGCAATATAAATGGGTGAGTAATGTGCAAGCATATGATTTTGACATTGAGTATGTAAAGGGGAGGAAGAACATAGTTGTTGACACCTTATCCAAGAGACCTACATCCTTCTCCATGAAAAATATCTTGGCAAACTAGAAGTCCATTCTTTCGGTGGAATACTCCAAGAATACCTTTGTTTGTGAGATGATGGAGAGAATTATTTAGGATGACATGTATAGGGAATTGGATGGCATCATCTACTACAAATACATGATCTATCTTGTCCCTAATTCCAAATTGAAGGATAATATTTTGAGGGAAGTACATGATGCACCACTACCAAGGCACCAGGGATATCTGAAGACCTATAAGCAGGTGAGGGAGAGATTCTCTTGTAAGGGTCTCAAGGAGGATGTACTTTGTCATGTGAGGAAGTGACTGGATTACCAATAGAACAAGTCATAATTTACACATCATGTAGGATTGATTCATCCATTGTCAATTCTGGAGCAGAAGTGGGATATCATTTCCATGGACTTCATTACAGGGTTTCCAAAGTTATGAGGCAGGGACTGTATCTACATGGTAGTGGATAGATTGACTAAATATCCACACTTCTTTGTCATTCCTTCAGAGTAAAATGCATCTCAAGTAGCAGATCTATTCTTCAAAGAGGTGTTCATACTACATGGTCTTCCGAGGAACATAGTCAATGACCAGGATAGCAGGTTTCTCATTGCGTTTTGGATGGAGTTGTCTAGGTTATCCAGAATAGAGTTGACACCTAGTACTAGATACCACCCCTAGACATACGGGAAGACCAAGATAGTAAAAAAATGGATTGAGGGGTACCTGAGGAACTATGTGTTAGGGTAGCAGTGGGCATGGATAAATTGGTTTCATCTCGAGGAGAATTTTCACAATACCACTCATCACATTCTCATCGAGATGATCCCATTCAGGGAATTGTATGGCTATAATTCCCTATCCTTTGTGGATCTAGCGTTAGGAGAGAGAAGATATCCCAAGGCCAAATATTGGCTGTAGGAAATCCATGAAATATTGAGAGTCCTGAAGGGGAATTCACAGGCCACTCAGAATCAACAGAATATGTATGAATATAGGATTAGGGTGGAACAAAAATTTTAGGTTGGGAACCTAGTCTTTCTCAGGTTTCATCCTTATAGATAGTCATAACTGAAGAAGAGTGGTGTAGAGAAGATAAATTATCACTTTTATGGACCCTGCAGAGTGATAAGGATATTTGGGGAGGTAGCATATGAGTTTGAGATAATATAGGGTAGTAGGATCCACGAAACCTTCCATTATATTTCCTCAAGAAGGCATTGGGACAGTAGGTCACCGCTTCGAAAGATATTCTTCAACTAGATGAGGAAGGGAAGTTGGTTCTAGCTCCTAAGAGGATTGTTGATGTCAGGAAGTGGAGGTTGATAATTATATTCATTCAAGATTACTTGGTCATATGGATAGGATTTCTCACACAGGATGCTACTTGGAAGAAGAGAAGATCTTACAGCACCCTGATCTGGAGTTTCTTGAGGACAAGCAATATTAGGAAGGGAGAACAGTAATTTCCCCTTCCAATTGATCACGATGGAGGATGACTTGATATCCTATACTTCTCTTGTAGGCTTGTTGACTCTTGAATCTGTCAGGACCAAAACAACGACCTCACAAGGATATAAATCTCCCTGTGTTTTTATTGAGGTGGTACTCCTCTTTAAGATTTTCTTGGGACTTTATATATTCAGAATATGGGACTTTGCAGAAGTTCGTCATGGTTTTCAATGAAATGTAAAAATAACATGAAAGAATTTTTTATTTTTATTTTTTTTAAATAAATTTCCTAATAAATGACCAAGAACCATACACTTCATATATTTAATAAAGATAAACAATATTTCATCACATCCATCATAGTTAAACTAAAGATTTATGATCACATAAAAATAAAAAGAAGATATTTTTCATGCATAAGAGAAATTTAATAGAGTGAACATGGGCAGCTCAAATAAATATAATGATAGATCAATCTCAATAAATTTATACACAAAACTAGGATTTAAAAAGCACAGTCAAAATCGATCCCAAAATAGCTCTCTTGAAATTTTTGAAAAACAAATTATACAGTTTGTTACATATTCTTTGAAATTTAAAATGTGTTTGTCCTTAGGACTAGGATTGGGGCTCCCATGGACCATAAAGAAAATTTAAACAAGAATTAAGATTGTTGAGGGAGGATGGTAGGCAGTAAAATAATAACAAGACCTAGAAAGAAGAAAAGAAAAGTTATCAGACTTCGGTTAAACCTTTCTAGTCAAAGAAGTGGAGTAACTGGATGAAGGAATTGATAAAGAAAGAAAGAAGTGATCAACATAAGCTTACTAAGATGGTCTCTCATATCTTCACGTTATTGTTTGTATCCTTTTATGGTCTTCATTAATGGTTATAGGAACTGTCTCAATTGTTTTTTCCCCTCATTGGTCAATTTGTCGATTGCTTTCTTGAACCATTCTTCAATATAATTTTTCATTAGTGCCATGTTTATCTCATGTCGGATTTTGATGTTGACAAAATCTCCCTCCAAGTCTCTCAAATCAATGGAAATACCATGTAATGCTTCTACAATATATTGATTCTTCACGGAGTAGTCCACTAGCCAATTTTCTATGTCGTCTTCATTATATTCGAGTATACCATAAAACTGTTCAACTAATAGCCCTTTAAAAATCTCAACTTGTTCGTCAAACTGTTGCTTTGTTAGGAACATTGAGTTCAGGATCAATTTTCGGTATTGTACTTCGTTAGTACTTCCTTCTAGGTCTAATTTTGTGAGCCTCTTGAACAGTTATTCCCTTTTCAATATGGATTCGCTGCATGCTTGGACAATATTATTCAAATTTTTAATCTTTTCTTTCCAGCAAGCATTCAACTATTTTATCCGACTTAGGGAGGGAAGATCCTCCTCTCTTCTCCTTAGTTCCATCATGTTAGAGAATTTGATTACAAATGTTACTATAGCATCAAGGTAGAAACCTTCTTCGTTCTTCAGATCAACTTGCAAATATTCATGGAAGGAATGTGCCCTCAAGCCAAAAAAAAAACAATATTTTTTTAAATCTTCCATGCCTCTGTGCTAAATGTCATTCTTTTCTTAATATTTATTTCTACATAGCTCCTGGATGATGTAATTAGGATTAAATATCCTTTCAATTTAATAGCAGGTGTGGTGGGTCTAACTATTTTCAAAGTACTAGGAAGAACTGGAAGAGGCATTAAGGCGTCTTCCAGTTCCTTGATCCTTTCTTTCAACTTCATGTTTTCTACTTCTAGACCACCAATGGAATCATCAAGAGAATCCCCGATTTCTCTATGAATTTTAGAAATTTGGAAAGGCCGCATATCTTTTAGGTCAACCTCTAAACAAGATTTTCCTTTCTTATTTTTCATATCACCTTTTTCAATAATCAATTTCTTAGACTCCTTGTCGAAGACAGTGCTTTGGAAAGAGAGTGACTCTTCTTCACTAAAAGTCTCATCCTCAATGATATCTAATGATGAATTTTTATGGGTCATGTTTCCCGTTTGATCAATTGTGGGAAAACTTTTCTCAATGTCTGCCTCGAGCTCCATGTCTTCAAGAGAGAAGTTGTTGATTTCATTTTATATGAGGTTTTCTTCTTCTTCTTGCACAACATTCTTCCTCTTTTTTCTCAGAGGGAGCTTGTGTGAGCTCTCAATTTTTTTGTAGGGGTTATTATTCTCTCCTCCATCACTTGAACTATTGTTGGTAACTTTCCTATTTGGGTGGGTCATTGGAGCATTGCTCTATGGTGTGGTAGTGTTAGGAGTAAAAACTGCAGATTGGGCGCTCTTCTCACTGGGACCCTTTCCTTTTTGCTTGTGAAACTTGTTAGTACTAAGTATTATTTCCAAGTCACTAGCATTGTGTGCAGTACATCCTAGGTTGTTGTCTTATTATGTACTCAAAATAGTATGAATGAATGAGTTTTTGAATCCCACTGAAATCATATGTTCCACGAACATTTTATTAGGGTCAAACCCCTTTATATTTTCTGCATACTTTAGATTTACATTTCTAAAGTGATTCTCAAACTCATCAATCTTATTTATGTTCCCGAATATGAAGTCTCCATTTTTCCAAGGCAAGGGGATGAATTTTTTTTTCCATTTTTCATGGAGAAAGTGAAACCAGAAATTCTATTTCCTTGCCACTTCCATAATAAACAATTTATCAAATACATGGTATGGAAGAAAAGAGGTATTTTCCTTGGAACAGAAAGTCCTGATAACACTGTCATTTTCCATCTGCTCTAATGTTCCATTTTTATCCAAGAATTTACCAACTTGATCTGATATCATGTGGGTAATTTTACCAAACAATTGTCCTTTGAAAAATAAAACGAAATCATTGTACACTTCGTAAAAATGAAAAGAATTCTTGTGTCTCCACAGTGCTTGATACCAGAAAGTAATTGGATCAATTTCACAATTCACCCTCTTACAAAAAGTCAATTTTGGAAACTGGCAACAATATGCTATCACAAATACCAAATAAGAAACCATAAAGAATTTCTTGTCCCTTTTGTAATGTGACAATTGGGAGTAGATTTTAATGGAAAATAGTTTTCCGCAATCAAAGATAGCTTTCTCTTTAACTGTAAAATATAAAATATAAAGAATCATGCGAGAAATGGTAGCGGTGCTTTATTGACCTGTCAACCTGGTGAACAACCAAGCGATTTCTCAAAATGAGTTTTTAAAAGAGTTGACCTGAATCCTGGTGATGTCTTTTGGAATAGTTGTGGGATTCTCCAAGAACTTAGGAAAGAGATCCATGCCATTGTCATGTTTTTTCATAAAATTCTCTGCAATCCTCTCCTTTGAAGGTAAGTGTTGGCTTAGGGAGCTTCAACATCTTACAAAACACTTACGGTGAAAGAGATATGGGGGAATGATCTTGAAGTTGTATGATTCACTAACTCGGTACATACTTCTCAATGCACCATGCAACTAGTTCTTTGCAGTCGAATACCTCAGGGACACACCCTGCGCGAGAAATTTTGGATGTTTATATTATATCATTTTGTGTGGGAGGAGATGAGTAATAGGATTATGCTATGGACCACTGAAAGTTCTGGTCTTCACGACCAAAAATATTCAAAGTATCACCACATATTTGTTGTCTATTTGTTGTTGCCATAGGTTGATGAGAGTGTTCTTTCAATTGGATAATAACTTGGAATGAATCCTTTGGAAGATACAAAAATAGTAAAACCCTTGGAAAATCTTGCTTTAATGCAATTTAATGAAAAATATTCTCGAGCCCATCACTTATTAATGACGATATTTACAGAGCCTGTATAATCAGTTATTAGCATTAAACCACACTAAATGCATATTGGGAAAAGCATGAAGATGGCAGGGACGGACAAGAGCAATTTGAATTTGGGGCTTTTTGTGAACCCTCCAACCTAGGAACCCACGAACTTGTGGTTGCGAACGATAAAAAATAGGCTAAGTATTGCAAAGTGGTTCGTCGGACATGGATACATGAGAAATGAAATACTTGGGGGCTTGGTATCCCCGACAAGTTCAATGCTCATAATGTAGATCAGGGGTCTTTGGGTGAAAAATGGAGATTGTGGAACTTGGGAGATGAAAGCTTGAACCCATGAACCCATGGTTGTAAAAATGGTTAAGTATGTTATAACAAGGAGGTCGGGCAGACTCATTATATAGGAATATGGATAGAGGTGAAGAACCACGATTCCACCAACCCGTGAACACGCCGATTTTTGAAAAACGACCAAGTATGGTAACTAGAAAGGTAAAAGAGAAGGGAGAAAAGAAAAGGGGAATGAGGGTAGGTACAGAAGAGGGAAAATAAATGGAAAAAAGGATTTGGGAAAAAAGAAAAGGGAGGCAAATTTCGGAA
>SNQJ01S0258428.1:0-12389 GCA_010110895.2 Picea sitchensis | reverse complement strand
CCTTTGTAAAAGTCAATCCTATTGCGCCTTGGAAAAAGTCAATTGTAAAATAGAAAGGGTAAAGTATACAAGTCGGCCCTGACCTATTTCTGGGTGGCTCAACTAATATTTATAAGAGGCTAGGTGATGTTGACGCCCAAAAGTACAACATGGAATCTTTGCCTACAAATGGGTTGCAATGTCTTATTACTTATATATATCTAATAATATACTAAATAGGTGGGACCCCTTATATGAATAATGATGAAAGAGCACTTCTCTTCTTTTTGCGCTCATGACTACCTTGCAAAAACGATTCTATTGAGAATAAACCCAAAAATTCAAGTCGATTTCCATGTGAAATGGATGAATGATGAGTGTGCTAGCAATTTGATTTGAAAAGAAAAGGAGGAAAATGTTTCTTTTGATAAGCATCTTGGTTCATTCTTGCTACACATATATTTTGGCATATAGTTATGGTGTATTGCACTTATGGTATACTTGATATATGTTGTGGACAACTGATATGTTTTATGGAATGGCAACCCTCCATTAGTAAGAAATGTGGAACATGTTTTGGTGCTAAGTGTTGAAGATACATATAGTACTTATGAGATTAATGTGGAGGGGGACCGATTCGATTTTGAATTACAATTGACATGTTTGGCGGCACACACGGTTAACTATGTATTTTATGGAAAAATGCATGGAAGATTGAGTGCGCTCCATACTTGGCTGTGCTGGGTGACAATTAATGTGGGAAACGACGTGCAATTACTGCACATCGTTCTTACCCTACCTCGAGCTCATCACCTCCACTTTGTTTGCGCTTGTGTTGGTTTCTTTGGCTAGTATTGCCTCTGTTTTGCTCAGCCTTTGAAAGAGTAGTGGTGCTCATTGGCTTTCTGGCATTCTCCTTACAGGTATGTTGGCTCTTACCTCTCCATTCATAAACTGTAGCTCTGCTTCAAATAAAATCATGATGTTGGCTCTTAGATTTGCTTACAGAATGTGTTTGTTTTCCGAAGATTATAATGGATGTATGTGGGTTTATGGTTGTGCAAATTACATTTAAATGGAGTTTCCTCCTATTGGCATTCCATTATGTTTGAAGTATGTGGTTGTGTTGTGCCCAGAATGAATGTTGTTTATTATGGTATGATGTTGGCAAATGATTACGACGAATAGATTTGGTTTCACTCATTTCTGATGATTAAATTTCGAAGGGTTTTCTCTGTGAAATAAAGAGAACAGTTGTTTTTTGTCATTATTGCATAATGCCATACGCTCTACCCAGTCCTTGGAAGACTTGCATCTTTTTTGAATTATCATTCCAATGTTTGTGAATGTATGTGAGACGTGTGTATTTGCCTTGCGGACACCATGGGAGGTCTGTGGAAAGTTCGTTATGGAAAGAAATGGTTGCTTTGTTTTGCAAACCCCTTATTAATATTTCGCCCTTATGTTTTCCCAGACCTCGGTTTCTTATCTGATATATGGCAGTTAGTAAATTCGAACTCTGGTCTTGTTGTTTGTTATGGTGATGACCGACAGTGGAAGGATTGGTTATATCCATGAAGTCTTGGCTCGTGTGTTATTTATCTATGGGGGTTTGGTCGATTTTGAAGTTATATGATTTTAAAGAAAAAAACTGTTGAATTTAAAGCAGCTACAAGAGCCATTCTCCAAGAGGATGGTTAAGACCCTAGCCGAGTTCTAGGGCCCCCAATGCACTCTTGGGGTACTTGGTCTGGGACCAAACTATCAGTGCCATGGAAAAAGACCGTTGTAAGGGCCCCCAGTAGATGACTGGGGTTCTTGGTCTGGGACCAAGCAGTAAAGACCCCTGAGAGGGCCCCCAGTACATGACTGGGGTTCTTGGTCTGGGACCAAGCAGTTAAAGTCCCTAGATATGTCTAGGGCCCTTGGAAATATTCCAGGGCACCCATGCCTGGGGCATGGGTTGATCCTTGGTCTTGTACCTTGGTGGATAAGACCCCAGAAATATTCTGGGGCAACCTGATCCTTGATCAGGTATCTTGTTGGTGTATGACCCTCCCTGAAGGTGGACATGCCCACATGAGGGATGTATCCCATATGCAATGATGATAAAATTATAAGGTCATTTTGATCATGAATGGACAAGTATTTCCACCAAGCAACCCCACCTAAAACCACTTTACCCTTGCTTGTGTTTGTTTGGGGCCGTGTTCCGTCTTAACGGTTAATTAAAATATTAATTAAATGTTTTAATTATAACATGTTTAAATTAATATTTATATTAATTAAAACATGTTATTATTTTAATTATTATTACCCGTATGCCCTAGCCTAAAAGTATAAATAGAGGCCTACCCTCTACCCTTCACACACTCTTTTCTGTTCTAAAGATATCGGATCTCCGCCTTGAAGTTGCGGCCCTCCTTCAACAGTCCTGTTCAGACTTTGGTTAATTGTTCTTGACAGGTCCATGAGTCCTTGGTATTGAAGATCCTTCTTTGTTGTTTTCAAGTCTGTTGTAAGGGTGTTGAGCTGAGTTTTGATTTGCTTGCTGTTGCAAACTGTGTGAAGCTATCGTCACCCTCCTAAAAGCATATCTGTTGAGCCATGGGTGTAGATCTGGCCTCTCTCTCTAAGTCGTGCCTCCTCCAGCACTGTTCTGGCCCCTCTCCTTGTGCCATGGCCATTTGAGCTTAGATCTAACCCCTCACCTTTTGCACCGTGGTCTCTCTAGGAGTCGTGACTCTCCCAAGCACAGACCTTGTCTCTATTTATTGAGCMGTGGCCCCTCTAAGCTACCCCTTCTGTATGAGGGTTTGAGTCCTTGAAATTGCTGTGTGGGTGAGGGTTTAATTAAAGAAATTTTTGTGTGTTGCTTAAGTGGTTTCTCTTCTTGGTGGCAACTAAATCTATTCATCTCTTGGCAAGAGATCTAACCTAGATGGTAGATCTATGATCCTGAATTTTTTCTGAGCATAAGCACAAATGGCATTGCATCTCTAATGTGTGATTGTGTTTCCTTCAAAGGTAAGTCTCCAAGGTAAGTGACTTGCTAATTTGTTCATTGGTCTAACTCTTTATTTAACTTGAAGTTTAATATGTTTGAGATCTGTTCCAATCTTGTTTAAATCTGATCTATATCAGATCCATAGAGTAAACCTTGTTCTACTTCTAGATCAGTATTTTGCTTAGATCAATCTATCATTTTCAAATCAGAGTATCAGTTTGTGTTTTGATATGTATAAGATCTACATCAGCATTGTAGATTAGATTCTGTTGAATATTCCAGATCTTCTATTCTTAGCTAAGATCTAATACTATTAGCTTAGATCTGAATGACAGTACTCACTCAGAATTTTGTTTGCAACTAGAATCTTTTATTGTTTCTCTGTTCAGACTTCAAGCAATTTTGTTTTATATACTTTTCTGAAAAATGAGACATAGTTGTTTTGCTAACTGGAAAATGGAAAAAGACAGTTCTGCTCTGCTTTATTTCTCTAATTCTAACAAAAATGATGTCCACCAGTTTCGCATTGAGGTTTCAAACCAGTTTGTTTATGTAGCAAGTATTGGGGTTGTGGTATAAATTTTGGTCGATGGTTTTATGGTTGTTTTCTCAGCCTCACATGTTAACAGTCTCTTATAAAACGTTCTGCTAATGGAAAAGGAAAAAGGGGGAAATGAAAATTTTAAAGTTTGACAGTCTTGAAATTTTCCTGGGGTTTTATATTGAACACTATAAAAAATGTCGTGTCTTGGATTTGAATTGTTAAAAGAGAAAGGTTTTTGGCAAATGATGGCAATGTCGGTTTTTCAATAAATATTATTTCATGTAATAGAACAGTGATCATCTCATTCCCATCCATTATCTCACTTTTCACTCATTATATGCCCACCACCTTTCCAAATACATTTAAAACATCCCCTGTTCTGTTATTACGAATTTCATTTAAAGAAAAAGGAAAAGAAAGGGACTAGATGATGACTGGTGTTGAAAGTTTGGCTATGGATACATTTTTTTGTAAAGAAGTTACCTCTGCATTTGCTTGAACAGTATCCGTTGGTTGGTTCCCGTCCATGCTACCATTTTTCGCTCATTACAAAACACCCCATCTTCCTAGTAGCCCTATCACTCCCTGTTCAAATGGAAATTGATTATTGAGTTTAAAAGTATGATGGATGGATGGAATGCATGTGCTTCTGTTGTGAATGATAGAGCCAACTTTTTTATTTTATTGAGGTAGGGTGTTGATGCATGGATTGTTAAGAGTTTTTCATAACATGATTGGAATATTGCTTCAGGATGAGTTTCTTTAGCAAAGGTAGAGGTGCAAATAGAGGTGGCTAATCCCTCCAAGTCTTCTAAAGACTCCTCTGAATCAGTATCCTCTCATCTCCACCTCAAAGATGATTGTTCTCATGTCATCGATGCAATCCACCCACAAGGTTTGCATTAGGTGAAGGCTATTGCACAGGATAAATCAAAAAAGGGATCAAGAGAAAGCAGCAATGGAAAGAGGAAAAATGCCTCTCACAGCAAATATGGTTTTTAATCCTATTAAAGTTATTTTTTAGGACAGTCTTTTTATTTGATATGACAGTATTTTGGACAGCAAATACATATTTATGACAGAATTTTGGACAGCATGGATATAATGCTATTTTCAAATATAGTCATGTTCTATTTTGTTGATATTAAAATATTTGATTATTAATATGAGGATGGGAGTTACAAGGCGGATATTTCAATTAAATATTTGGGGTATTATACTTCATGTTTTGATGATTATTAAAGAAATGAAAATTGGAGTGACAAGGGGTCCCACCTATTTATTTATTATTTAATAGACCCTTATTTATATATTAGTAATTATTTGTCTCAACAAATTAGTTAAGCTAATTAAGCTTAACAAAAATAAGGTAGTTGAACTACCATAACTCATTGAGAAAGAATAAAAGCTCAATCAATTGAAGAGACAAGGGGGAGCGAGAATAGAACGAGAACTTATTCTATAAAGGTTTTCTTTGTACTTGTGAGATACTTCCATTCTTCATTCATTCTGAGTTTACTCAAAGGCTTAACCATCTTAATGACAGCAGGGTCTTATTGAAGGCAGCAAGATTCAAAATTGAATCATATTTTCCAACAGCTTGTCTTTAAAGGTGTACGATTTATCTTTGGCAGTCTGTGTGTTCTTGTTTGTTTATGGATTAAATTTTATGACTGATAAAGAATATATTGCAGAGTCAAGTGACAGCATTTTGTTGCAAGTTGATCCAGATCTTTAGCTTCAGTTTTTTTTTTTGTCAGAGGCTTTTTGTATGGTTCCCATCGGAGGCTTCTAAATCTAACTTTGGTCCCTATCCTCGCAGGGGTTTGTAAAGAGAATTCAGCTTTGTATCTCAGAATGAAATCAATATAATAATCAGATCTCTAATTTCAGTCTCACATGTGTATTTTGATGATTTGGTTCAGATTTTGCTTTTATCCTCGTCTCTTATCCACGTACACAATTATGTAATTTCTTGCTTATTTTATTTCTTTTGCATAGTTACATATAATATATATAAAACCAGCCTTGGTCCCTCATACTTAATACCTGTGGATTAAGTGATTTTTTTTTTCTATTTTAAGGCTATAAACCCCGGGTAACATTCCCAACTATCTTGCCTTAGCCCAGCAAGATCTGAAAATACTTGAGTAAGGTTCCTCATACCTTTTCCTCAACAGACGCCTCACTTGAGAAACACACAACACAAGCTCTCTCACACAAGAAGTGTGCAAGTCTGAGGAAGCTTTGTTGGGTTTTCTCCCCCGCGAGGGTTTCCCAGGATAAATCTTGTGTATACAGTGGATGTCTTTCTTTCAGTGATCCTTATGCATGCAGTTATTGTTTTAATAATCTAAAGTTAAAGAATACTGAATACAATCAACTGCTTAAGCAAAATTTTAACCCCTCCCACACATCATTGCGTATAATGGAGTCATACTTCTCTAGCATGGCCTCTCTCCAGACCTATTGATCAACTGCCTATACAAATGTGGTGGGCTTTGCATCTGAAATGCTCGTCACCATGGCCAAGTAGGACCCAAACCTCTCTGGTGCTCTACTCTCTCTCATCAACCTCTAAGGCTCTCCAACATACTCCTTGGCCTCCTTCAGGGTCTCCTGAAACCATCTCGGTTTCGTCTTCCCTAAAGTGACCTAAAGTGTAGTAGTATCCGCATGCCCCTGAGTCTCATGCACAGATCTCTGAATAGTAGTCCGTGACCCTGAAGCATTTGCACCAACTATCTGTGAACTCGGAAAATGTGAACCTGAAATTGTAATGGGTGGACCAGTCACCCCTGAAGTCAGTGTACTCGACACCAGAGGTCATGCCCCCTGAGATACAACACTCTCAATCTGTGGGACCTCCTCAACTCTGTCTCTCAACTCAAGTGATCTTCTGAAGGATCTTTTCTCCTCGAATCTAACATCTCTCCTCACCACCACTCTCTTCCATGTTGGTATGTAGATACAATAGGCTTTCGAGATCTCTGAGTATCCAACTAGGATCCCCTTCTTCATTGTGGAATCTAGCTTTGTCCTCTTCTCAGAGGGAACATGAGAGTATGTCAAGCATCCAAAAATACGCAAGTACTCAACATCAGGCCTCTTCCCAGAGAAGGCCTCATGAGTCTTCCTCCCCAATGCTCTATGGGGACTCCTATTCTGTAGATAAACTAAAGTACTACAAGACTATGCCCATAAGTAGAATGGAAGTGCCTGATCATGCAGCATACTCTTCGCTGCACCCACTATGGCCCTGTTCTTCCTCTCTGCAACCCCATTCTACTGGGGGGTTGTATGGAATGGTCAACTGCTTTCTGATACCCTATTGGGTATAGAAATCTGCAAACTTTGTGGAGGTATACTCACCTCCATTGTCTAACCGTAAGACCTTGATCTTCTTTCCTGTCTAGTTCTCCACAAGAGCTTTGAACTCTTGGAACCTCTTGAAGACCTCACTCTTGGTCTTCAAGAAATAGATCCAGGTCTTCCTAGTTGATCTACTATCACTGCTAGGAAAAACAGTCTTGGTATACTTCCCAAGAACACACCCTTTGCACACCTCCTGATGCTCAACGTTGAACTGTGGCATCCCTGTCACAATCTCTCTCAGTGATCTCAAAGCGCCATGATGCAGATGAGCCATCCGACGATGCCATAGCATGCACAACTGACTATTGTTGTTGCTACTCGCTGCCAAGGCATGTAATGGCTGGAAAAGTAATCTATACAGTTTCCCATCCCGTGTCCCAATCACCCTGCCAGAGGTGATATTGGACCCCTTAGGGTGTATGAGGACCTTTGTCCCTCTGAAGGACACCTCAAGACCCCTATCATGTAGGGATGAAACTAAAATAAGATTCTTCTTCAGCCCAGGGACAAATAACACATCCCTGAACACCAAGGGTTACATACTCTCCCTCTAAAATGATACGGTGCCACGCCTAGCCGCACTGACAATGGTGTTGTCTCCAAGCACTATCTCCAACTTGATCTCTGGATCTCTGAGATCAGTGAAGTATTCTCTCACACCTGACATGTGACTCAAAGCTCCACTATCTATGTACCAAATGTTGGAAGGTGACTCAACTGAAGTGCAACAAACAATCAAGGAGCACTCCCTCTCAAACTAAGTGGTGAACTCCTCCTCCTTTGTTGTCACTACAATGCCACCCTGCTTCTTCTTCTTCTTCTTCTTCTTCTTCTTGGGACACTGTCCAGCATAGTGCCCCATACTCCTACAAGCGAAGCACTTCACTTTGCTCATATCTCTTTGTTGCTCTCCACCTCCCTGCTGCTACTTGGCCCCAACCTTGGGCCCCTTCTTGGTCTTCCTCTTGCCCTTTTCCAAAAGAGAAAGATCCTCCTCAATCTCTCCACCTCTCTATTGACTCGTAGATCCAGAACCACGCCTGGTCTCCTCCTGCACAAAATCGTCCCAGAGCCTCTCCCAACTGGGCATATGCTCCCTGGCCACGATACTGTGTACAAGACTCTCCCACGGTTTGTAAATCCATTCAAGGTTGTCCGTACTAAATCAGAGGAATCTACTATCTCACAAACTGCACCCAACTCATCTCAAATCTGAGTGAACCTCGAGAGGTATGAGGTAATCGTCTCGGTCTTCGACATCTTGGTGCTTCTTAGCTTCTCCTGAAGCATGATCTTGTGATTCTAGTTTGGACTCTGATAAAGACTACAAAGAGATTGCCACATCTGATAAGTATAGTCTTTGCCAGAAATGTGAGGAATCACATGGTCTTTTACTGCATCAAGGATTGTTCTCTTGGCCATCTTGTTGCTCTTCTAGAACTCAGCAAGAAGGACTGCATACGTAGGACATATAATGGGGTTCTCTACAATCTCCCACAACTATCCTTCGTCAAGAATCATCACTATCCTTGCCTTCCAAGGCAACCAATTACATGCCCCCGCAAGTCTATCCTCTACTCTCAAACCACTAGCAACCAAGCCTGCCATCTGATGCTAAACTAATACTCTCTAACCAAGAAAAAACTGAACAGCTCTGAAGCAGCAAAAATCTGCCAATTTCACACTCAACAAGAGTGTGAACAAGAAGCTCGAAACTGTGCACAATAAAACTACCGACTGTATGCTCAGAAATCAGCCACCAAAAATGCCCTTTGGCTCTGATACCATGAATAATTTTGAGGAACTAAAGGCTGCCCAACAGGTCTGTCTTCTGATCTCTTGTCGGGCTCTAAGTTCAAGGTTCCAGAACTGTCCTTGTTGCTGTTTTAGGACAGCAAACAGATCTGATCAAACTCCCCCTCAAATCTGCCTTTAAAGTTTAAACTGATGATTGGATGCTCTTTTAAGGTGCCCTTGCAAGTGTTTTCGTAACTGATGTTAGCACATGTATAAAACTTAAAACATACAATATTCCTCTAGGATCTCAACAACTCCTAAGGCTGATCAATAACTAAACACACACGAAAATTGAGCACATTATGTTTTTGGTCAACATGACCCTGGATAAACCCCCCTGAGGAAAACCAGTTTGGATAGATGTATATATATGGAGTTCCTCAAGCACTAATAACAACAAGGAATACAATACAAATGAACCTGTACAATTTGATAGCTCCTCTAGAGCATAGCAATCAGGCTCCTTGAAGAATGTGCCCCTAGAAGTGCGCCCTTCCTTCCTTGTCCAAGCTTGAAGATGAAAGCACCCTTGACCTTTCCTTTGGCTGATTGAGAAACCCTTTCACACCCTTTGCTCTTGGTGTGCTCCCTCAACAATGAACCAATCAGATCTGCTACAACATGTGCCTGCAAGCTTGCGCCCCTATACGAAGGTTGTGCCCTCCACCAAGCAAACACACTACAAATCCATGAATCAAGCTCCAAGCCTCCTTGCGCCCTCCATGAACAAGTGTACCCTAGGTTGCTCCTTCAAACCCTCCTTTCTCACTTCTCTTCTCCTCACCCAACTCTCTCAAGTGATCAAGTGAACAATGAATCCCTAATTTGCCCTATGCACCCTCTTTAGCCATCCTTAGGCCAAACCTAGAGATCAATGGCTAAGATCAATCTTAGTCAACTCTAATCAATGGGTGAGATCTCATCTCAATTATCTCACTTAGAAACCCACTTTTGGTTAAGTTTCCTAAGTTTGGTTTATGTCTCTTAATTCACCCACAAAGTGAATTAATTGTCACTTTATGACTTAAGTGACGTATTTCACTTTTGACTTAAATCTCCTAAGTCAAAGTGAAATTAGACATAAAGTAAAAGGTACAAGGATCAAGCATTTCCTTCTTGTGTTTAGAGACTCACAAACACAAGGGGACCATTTCCCAAGGTACACAAAACTCAACACTCCCTCTTACCGAGGAAAGTGTTTCTCACCAAGCCCATCTTGTCTCTGAAATAGGCATGCTTGCCCCTTGGCAAGGCCTTAGTGAGAATGTCTGCCACCTGCTCAACAGATATTCTCAATGTAAGGTCAAGGCCTGTGGCAGACATTCTCAATGTAAGGTCAACGGATCTTCTCTCCCCACTTCAGCTTACTTTATTCCTTCGAACACAAAATCTTATTGGTCACATATAGCCAATTTTAACTGTTAGACCTGCACTGGGCATTTCTTGATGTTAAATCAGAAATAACATTTAGCTAGTCCAACTGCCTATTTTTGGTCAACACAAATTCAATATCCCCAGGTATGATACCTACGGTAGATCATGTCTGTGTGTAGTGCATTTAAATGCACTCGTCGTACACCTGATTCTATTATACTGGGATGCTGTGACTATTGAAGCATCTTAAACAGAACTTTACAAAAGGCCAATAGGAAGTTGAATATGTTTTTAGTTTGAAAATATGCACTTCAATTATCCATTCTAAAATGGTTTTACTTGTAGGATTCCATCAGACACAATACTACACAAAATTGTATAACATATACCGTTGACTAATAATTGGCTGTCAAAATAAAACAAATCTCAATAAAGAATCCAAATAACTTTTATAATATGCCAATGTAAAACTCTGAATAGTATCTATTAGCAGCAAATCAAGATGAGCATTAGAAGTAAAAAAGCATATAACACCATCTTGATTCTAGAGAAGAAAAGACCACGATAACTAGTCACCTCACAAGGATAATCAGTCTTCCTCAGCACATCCCAAGTTTTCCATGGTACACCAGCCAACTGCAAAAGCCAGAAATCAATTTAGACGAATCAAAAAATTAAATATTGATGAAAATCAAGTTCAAACCCAGTATATGTTAATAAATAGCACATTGACTTCATGTTAATGTTATAAATTATATTAGTTATCCAACTTTTGGTTGACTGATATAATATTAGAAATTTGTGATCCAACACTGATAGGAAATTGAGAAAATAAAATAATTTAAATTCAAAAAACATATACCGAATTTGTCTATAAGTATGACAAAGGTAAGGTCTGATATTTAAAAGAGAGGAGAAGAAATAAATTGCTCTTCAAATATTTATAGCTGTAAAGTGGTACTTAAAGCAGAAAGAAAACTCAAAACAGTATTATAAGACATGATCACCAACAATTGACTGTACAATAAAACAACAGATAAAAGCTAATGTTTCTCTATGAGCCCAAACAGATAGTTGATTAGTAGAATCAGATTGAACATGGGTTAAATCAATTAAATCATTTTACAATATCATCCTAAGGTATTGTTAATATAAAATCTGCCCTGGGTATATTTGCTGATAAAGAGTTTTGAAGTACTGGGCATTTTCAAGCAAAAATTGAAAGCAGAGAAATGAACCTCGTGAAGGAAAGCCATAGCCTTTATATGCAAACAGAAAGGGTTCTGGTAGATATGCAGAGAACGCACAGAAGGGTTATACCACACTATAAGGGTGATAGTGTAGAAATTCTGAGGTCCTATGAGGCTGCCAACTAAGGTCTGTATTTGACCTTGAGATTGGCTCTAAGTTTCAATCTTCAAAACTGTCCTTTGCTGTCTTTAGGACAGAAAACAGTTCAGTAACTTTCTGCCCATAGTAATTGTAGGTTAAGTGTTCTTTGAGGTGCCCTTGCAAGTGTCTTTGTAACCCAAAGTTAGCACATGCAATATATCTCAAAACAAGTAACACTCCTCTAGATCTAAACAACACAAGTAACCTCATCTACACTCTAAGCATGCATGAAATGAACACAGTTATTTTTGGTCAACATGACCCTAGATAAAACACCCCCGGGGAAAACCAGTTTGGAATGGAAGTATATAAGTGGTGTCTAAAGCATGAAATACAACAAGAAATACAAATATAATGGAACTTGTATACAAATCAAGCTCCTCTCGAGACTTGCCAAAGGAACCAGGAAGAAATGCGCCCAAGACTAGTGTGCCTCTTCCTCTTGTTGCCAAATCCACTGAAGTGAAGCACCCTTGACCCTAGATGCTCCGAAGAAGAAACCCTCTTCTGTGCTACCTCCCCACTAAAACAAACAAATCTAACTTCCTCCAACTATAGCTCCTCCCTACTAGGTGTGCGCCCTCCTCCTATGGTGCGCCCTCCTCCAAGCAAGTGTGATCACCACTAAATAATAAGCTCCCTAGCTGTCATAGCTCCTCCATGAATAGAAGCACCCAAGCTGGCCTCTTCCAATGCCTCCAACCTCATGCTCATACTCCTCCTCAAGCTCTCCAAGTGAACATACGAGTGAATGAGCCTCCTTAGGCCTCTTGCACCCTTCTTGAGCAAATCATCAAGAAACCTAAAAGTGAATGGCTAGGTTCATCCCAAGCCATTCCTAATCAATGCTTGAGATCATCCCACAATAATCTCAACTCAAAACCGACTTTCGGTTAAGTTTCCATAGTTCACTTTATGTCC
>SNQJ01S0258427.1:1249-12389 GCA_010110895.2 Picea sitchensis | reverse complement strand
TTTTGATGCTGACTGTACCAGTCCATACAGTCTGTACGGTCTGACGTGGCAGGGTCGTACAGGCCATACGATGACATGTCAGATGGTGACATGGTAGATGTTGGTTGGTTGATAGTTGGCGAATCAAGAGATGACACGTGTCCATTTATTGGCAAATGGTATGAGGACACGTGGCCCAATCTGTCGGCACCACGTGTCACTCATTGTTTGGTTTATATGGTTATGTAAAATTTTGGTGTCCGCGGGGTTCGACCCCCGGACCTCCCTCCACACAACGACTTCACATAATCGACCGACCATTACACCGCTAGTTGTTCCTTGATACATAAGTATGTTTTAAATTATTTCAATTCGCATTATGTATTGAATGGAAAGGGGGTCGGGATGGGGCTTAGCCCCGACCCATGGTTCTATTGCATAACATATAACCATATGTTATATATACATGCACGCGGGTGTCAATACGACGTGGTTTTTGTATGAACGGTGGTATAAATGTGCGCGCGAGGTTTTGATATGACCCTTGGTCATATACTGTGTGCCACATGCCCATGACCTGGAGCGCGGGGAGTTACACAGTTTGGTAACGAATTAACCACCTTTTTCCATGCGCGAGGTCACATGTGCCATATGCCCAGGTGCCGAGGTGGTTAGGGGCTGGCGCACCCTTAACCGTTCTACGGTTTGCACCATTGGCGCAGTTGCGCCCAGTGCTGGGTTTTTACGCCATATAATGCGTGTGAGCCAGGTTCAATCATGAAGGCTGCGTTTTGTAGATGCAAAGATAGCAAGATTGAAGGGGGGACTTCCAGGAGGCCTAACTACTTCATTTTTCGACTGATTGAGGTGCCGAAAGAGCCCAGACAGGGGTTTTGGGACGCTCTGAAGCCATTGGAGCAGTCGGTTTGTCAATTTGAGTATTGTAAGACATGTTTTTGAGAACTTTTGAGCAATTAATAATAATGATCCATTGGAAGCTGGACCAGGAGATGTATCCCAAGAGAGGGATGAACTCCTTTATCAATTGTTGTGCTTATGTGTTTATGTTCAATGATTATGTTGTTGTCTATGTGTAATTTTCATAAGTAATCCTTTAATCTATGTGTTGCAAACTAATCCTTTTGCTTTAAACACATAACATTCACTTGCAATAATTTTCAAGTTTTTCAAGTCTTCTTCATTTTTAGATCACCTGGTAATATCATTAGCAATTTTAGTTGCAAGAACATGCTTAGGATCTTTTAGTTCCTTGATTACAACTTGGTGAAGTGAAAACTCTACGGTTTTACCTTCACCTGAATGAATGATTTTATATACCGATAGAAGGTTACAAGAAAGACTTGGAACACATAATACATCATTGAAATGACCATTATCTACTTGAACTGTTCCATATCCTACAACACTAAGAGATCTATCGTCACCAACAAATATTTTCTTGGTGTTACATTCATTTAGAGCGGAAAATATGTATTTATCCTTATCCATATGATAAGATGTTCCAGAATCAATAAGCCACTCATTAGAAGAAGAAGTAGAAGTTGTATTGAAGGAGAAACCAGAAGCAGAAAGTGCATGTCCATGAGAAGAAGAAGAAGAAGTAGAATCAATATTGATGTTGTGTTTCTTCATCGTTGCTTCTAAAGATTCCATCTTCTTGAAACATTTGGACTCATTATGACCATGTTTATCACAAAAGTTGCAATGTCTGTTAGTCTTCTTACTTTTATATTTTGCTCCTTTGTCACCATTAGGAGCTGAAGCTATCTGAGCGGGTTTGGGAGCCTTATGTTGCTTGTTTTTGTAGTGTGGATGTTGTTTCTTGGGATTCTTGGGTTTATCTTTCTGTTGGGAAAATAAGGCTTTGTTGGAGGTACTTGCAGTGTTGATCACTCCAAGTTGTACAAGTGTATCTTCCTCTCTAATCAAAGAAACACAAAAGGACTCAAGAGTGGGTTTTTTATAAGTTGTGCCTAGAGACTCTCTCATGGCATAAAAGGTAGATACAAACACAAAATATGCACTACCTAGCTTAAAGAGAATAATATAGATGCAACGCTCTTCCCCCATATTTATCTCACATTCTTCACATAAAATTTTGAGTGTTTTAAACTTAGATAGATAGTCTCCAATGCAAGAAAAATCACTTGGATTTAAATTCAGTACTTGATTTTCTAATTGTTGTGCTCAAATAATATTGAGTTTACCAAACACAGTTCCAATCTTTTCCCAAGCTTCATTGGGGTCATCAATTTCTTTAAGGTGGAACCTTAAATCAGGAGAGATGGACATTTTGATTAGTCCATGTGCTTAGTCACTCCTATTATCCCATTTTTAATTTATTATCAACATCAATGGGTTATTTTTCCTTTCCCAAGGTAATCTGATACAAGCCTTTACTTCTTAATAAATCCTCCATATGAGATTTCCATTGGAAGTAGTTGGTGCTAGTACACAAAATATTAGTGGAAGAAGCCATATTAAATATGTAGATAATATGGATTTAGAAACTGAATCTAATGATCTGGATGGAAAGATCTCGAAAAATTATGCAGTTTTAAATAAACGACACTAAAAACAGACTTCGGATGTGAAAGTTATGTCATTTATAAAAAAAAGGCATAAATGGTAACTAAAGGACCACGTGGTGATGTAAGTTGTTTTATGAAGTGACCCACTTTTATAAAAAGAAGTGAGGATCACTTTTATAATGAAGCTACTTTATAAAAGAAAAGTTGCATGCAACATAAATAACTCTAAAATAAAGTATTAAAGCTACTTATAGTGATTCACTTTTATACTTGAAGTGAAATACACTTTACAATGGAGCATGAACTTTTTCAAAAACAGTAACAAAAAGAGAGACTTGAACTCAAGACCTCTTACTTAATAAGACAACTTTTAACCAAATGGGCTAGCAAAACATATTGTATTGTTTAGCAAGAGGATTGTTGTTGTTGTTAAAAAATAACTCTTTTCACACAAGAAAACAATTTCGCTTCTCGATGACAACAAGGGTTAGATCTTGGTTAGCTTACCCGGAAGATGTAACTTTTCCTATATGTTTCTGATTTGCTGAGATTGCACATGGCGAGGGGAAAAGAGCATACGAAGATCTAAAATAGTAGCAACCAGGAAACAAATAGTATAAAACTGAAATAAAACAAAAAATAATACTCTGTAGAAATTTAAAAAATGCGTATTCAGGGTTTATACCTCCGGATCTGACTAAAATGGTCATATCTTGGAAAAACATAAACCTTTTCGAGTGAATAAAAAATTGTTCATGACTGAAATGAGTGATCTGGATGCAATGGAACAGTCGTCTCAACCCAGAAATGTACGAAAATGACAGAAAATGGATATGAGGCAACTCGGCTTCACGATCTCGATCTACAACAGGAGTGGGTCTTCAAACAGGTTTTGATACCATGTTCAACAACAAAAGTATTCCAAAAGAGGATGAACACCTTCAGTAACCACTTACACAACCGGATCAAATATCAACACACCAATGTTTTGACGTGGTAAAACCCCTATGGGGAAACATCCACTGCCCCAGCCAATGCAGCCACTTGGAGCAGTTTATTAATGCAAAAGAAAATGATTACACAGAGATTTTACAAGAGAGTTTCTCACAATTGATCATCGACAAATCACCCTCCATGCTCTTTAAATAGAGATCATGGACCAATCGGGTGTTAAGCCACAGATCAATGGCCATTAAGATCGAGGAGAATATGAACCATCGGATCACTCTATGTCGGGAACATATCGTGACCGTCATATTTCCTAACTAAAAATGCATACTAATGCATACTAAAGAAACACATTTTTACCTAACGACACATTAGACCAAGTAGATCTTAACTAACTCCTAAGTGTCTAAATATCCTAACAACAAAGACTCAGCTAGAACTTGTCCATATTGAACTTTATTCCCTAAACAAACCATCACTAGATGGTGCAAGGTATGTATTGACCTTCAATGTTTACTTTTCCAAGTACACTTGGGTGTGTTTCTTGAAAATAAGAGTTGGGTGTTTTAAAAGTTCAAGGAATTTAGAGCATTAGATTAAATCAATCCGACTGACCCTTGAAATGTTTAAGATAAGACAATGGAGGAGAATATAACCAATGGTCTTTCATATTTTGTGAAAGTTGTTTTTTCTAGGTTGAAACTCATAGGAATTTTCAAACTACTAGTTATCAACATAGAACAAAATAAAAATCAAATCACTACATGGACTTGTATCACACAAGCATTATGAGGTACTTTCTATTTAACAACATACAATCATGACGTGAGCATTAAATTGCTTAGGTTATGAAAACAAGTTCATATGTCGGTGCAATAATAGATTCAACAATTTAGTTAGCTCTGCAATGTGTTGAATGTAAAAGATGAAGTAGCAATCCTCATCCTCAATTTTCAGAGAAAGGTACTTTCACATCTTTAGAAGGAGATCAAGTTCCAAAGTATTGAGACATTGGAGAATGATTTTCAATGTGCATAATTTGTATAGGAAGGTTCATAAGACATGTAGCACTTCATTATTTACATTTAACAAGTTAGGAATATAAAAGAATATGGCAATCTTTGCACCAACTAAGAAGCACACTCATCTCCATGATTCTTATTTTGTAACTTCTTAATCTCCTTCTTCTAACCCATTTTTCTTCCTCTAGATTTTTTTGGCAATTATTGTAAGAACTCGATAAAACTCACGCTCCATCCTACAAAATAAGAAGTCATTGATTATAACAAATAATATAAAATAGGAATAAAGATCTCATCTTCCATACAAATAAATAGTGAATCACATCCTTAAAATGAGTTAAATGACAACTTCATAGTGTTGTTTTGTTGGGAAGTCATTAGAACCATGTTCACTGAGACAATCTCTTCATTATAAGAAACCAATCTATCACATACTAAAAAATGGCTTAAAAAACCACCTAATTGCACAACACATAGTTGGTAAGTTGCATTTTCTTATAGAACTACAACCTAATCCATATCATTTACAATGGGAAGATAGTGATTCATCCTCACAAGTTACCTACACATGCACATTTTCTTTTGTACTCGGGATTACATACATTGATAAACTCTCTTGTGATATATCATCTATGGATTGTTTTGGAATCCTCCTAGGCAAACCCTATTAATATGATCACAAATCCCAATATGATACCTATAAATATACATATTATTTGCACAAATATGATAAGAAATATAACATATACAACATTTATAAATCTTCCAAGTGATTTTTGAGTTATATTCAATCAAGAAAAACAATTAAATATTACATGTCCTATCGTCTCCCCAGAAAGGATAGGAGCACACAAGGCTTAGGAACCCGTGAACAACAATGGTTGAGAAATCTTGATTTGGGTATTCCTCAACCTTCATAAAAAAGAGTGATTCCCCCCTTGCTTAACAGGATTATCAAAATTTCAGAGCAAGAGTTCAAAGATTGGTTATCTTGACAAAAAACCAATGCACTATTATTTGATGGAGCATCTTAGAACAACCTAGGTGTGGTAGGTACAGGAGGGATTATTTGTAATCCTGAAGGTCATATCGTTGCACATTTTTCTTGGGGCCTAGGTACCATATCCAACAATATCATTGAATCATATGCCCTTTGGAAGAGTATTAATATCACTAGGGATTAAGGGATCAAGACAATCATCATTTTTGGTGATTCTTTGATAATGATAAAGACCCTTGTTAAAGGCCAAGTGGTGAGGAACAATGTGCTAGCAAGTGTCCTTTCTCGAATCTTAACTCTCCTCAAGGAATTTGAAGAGTATAGGATCATTCATATCAAAGAGACTTAAACCCCTTGGCGGATCGTTAGGCCAAATTTGGAGCGGATTTAAATGAAGGCATAATCATAGTAAATGGAGTTCGCTCCTTTGTCTCCATTCCTTAACATATCTTGTTCATTAAAGGGAAGATATGGGTGGCAGGACAAGAGGTTTAAATTTCAAGCACTTCAAATGATCTTTTCTATGATATTCCTTGAGTATAAAGGGCACAATCAACCCATTTTGAGCGAAATTAAATTTCCTTGGGGCATGGCTCTGGATGGGATTATAAATGGTCCTCAAGGATGGATCAATGGGTTTGAGTTCTGGGAAGGCGGTTGATAGGGTTTTTTTGTGGAGTAGAGTGCATGGTGGTATTTGGTGGAGGGGTTTCATGGTTTCTTGTTCAATCTCAAAAGTCTCTTTCCTTTGGACTAGGTACCCTTGGTCTCTAGGTTCATTTTCTACAAGATTTTCTCTATAAACTCTTTATGTTTTATTCAAATTATTTTCGTTGGCATTTCTTCTGGTTCTCTGGTATCCAAAAGTGTGTCTATTTTTGAGTATTAGAATGGTTAATGTGGGATTTTCTCTATTTTCTATGAAGCTCTCTTGGACAGAGAGTTTGTTCATGATTTTGAAGAATATGCTCCTTCCCTTCTCTCTGTTTCAACTAGTACGTGTGGTGGCAATTGTTGTTCATGAATTTTATAANATGGTTAATGTGGGATTTTCTCTATTTTCTATGAAGCTCTCTTGGACAGAGAGTTTGTTCATGATTTTGAAGAATATGCTCCTTCCCTTCTCTCTGTTTCAACTAGTACGTGTGGTGGCAATTGTTGTTCATGAATTTTATAAGTTTATTCAATCATATACATGGATCCTGACATGAACAAATTAAAACACATCCTTAGGCACCACAAGGAACTTACTACAACCATCAATGATCTCCTTCAACATGTCTTGGTTAAGCTTGGGACTTTGGAGCAGGCCATTGCTAATCTGGAAGACGAGTGTCAACACTTAAGGTCGTTGGTCCTGCCCTGATTTGCTTAATCTTCATCCTTCAACCTGTTAATGTTTAAGCCATTATTATAGTTCTTTGCATTTCAATAGATAACAATAGCATAACACAAGATCACTGAGAAATACACAATCACAAGAGACACAACATTTATCCTGGGAAACCCTCTAGAGGAAGAAAACCTAGCAAAACTTCCTTATTATAGATAGCCAATACAATGTCAAGAGATAACTCAAGATAATACAGAAGATCCTCTCCCAAAGATGTGCCACTCTCTCTCTCTTCTCCAACTGCAATTCCGAAACTTGTCTCTCAATGAGCAAGTGAGGTGTGTGTCTAAGTGAGGTGCTAGCCTCCTTATTTATACAAATCTGGCACGTGTGAAGTGTCTCTTCACTGGTAGGGCCGACTTCTCAAACTGGGTGGTTATAACCACCTTTAGTATATTTCGGGGCTTCTTGATATATTATGGGGCCAACTTCTTCTTTTGCCTTTTACAATTACATTATGACCAATCCGCAAAATAGGATTTGGTCCTTTTACAATAGCCGGCGTGATCAATCCACAATGGGGATTGATCCAATGAATAATATATCAAATAATAATAAGAATACACTTTGCAATTACATTATTTTAACACTCCCCCTTAACAAGAAGGGTATTCTTAAACAACATTAGGCGAGAGAGAGAGGAAAACATCATCAACAACATCAAGTGGGTGAGAGGACAACATCATCAATATCATCTTGGAACACTCACTGACATATTTATAAGTCATCAGAAGTTTTCTTCATCGGCAATATCATCATTCTCAAAGGAATGCAATCATCATTTGCATCAATATGTACTAGTATAAAACCGATACATCATCATCATCACATCACGAGGCTGGCTCATCATAATACATGACTGGCTTTACATCACAGCTGTCAAGTTGGAAGCTCAGTACTCGTCTTGCTTTACGTCACAACAATCAAGCTGGAAGCAAGATACTAGATTGGCTTTACATCACAGCTTCTCAAGTTGGAAGCACAGTACTAGTCTCATCTCAACATCTTTCTTTACATCACAACACTTAAGCTAGAAGCAAGATACTAGATTGTCTTTACGTCACAACTGTCAAGACGAAAGCACAATACTAGTCTCATCACATCGTCTTGCTTTACGTCACAGCACTCAAGCTGGAAGAAAGATACTAGACTAGCTTTACGTCGCGGCTGTCAAGCTGGAAGCACAGTACTAGTCTCATCTCGTCGTCTTGCTTTACGTCACAGCAATAAAGCTGGAAGTAAGATACTAGACTGGCTTTACGTCATAGTTGTCAAGCCGAAAGCACAGTACTAGTCTCATCACATCATCTTGCTTTACGTCACAAAACTCAAGCTGGAAGCAAGATACTATATTGGCTTTGCATCACAACTGTCAAGCCGGAAGCACGGTACTAGTCTCATCACATCGTCTTGCTTTACATCACAACACTCAAGCTGGAAGCAAGATACTAGACTGGATTTACATCACAGTTGTCAAGCCGGAAGCATAGTACTAGTCTCATCTCACCATCTTGCTTTACATCACAATAATGAGGCTGGAAGCAAGAGATGTCTCATCACAACAACTACTCCCCCTTTCGAGGAAGGTCCTTTTGGACTATACCAAGCTTATCTCAAAAGTGCTCAAACTTTACACGAGATAGAGGTTTGGTCAACACATCAGCAACCTGTTCATCCGTGCTAATCTACTGGAGCTTTAAGGCTCCTCTCTGCACCATGTCACGGATGTAATGATATCGGATCTCTATGTGCTTCGACCTGTCATGGAATACAGGATTCTTTGTCATCTTTATGAAGCTCTGGTTGTCACATAGGATTGTGGTTGCTTCCATCTCTAGGTCAAATAGACCGGTCCGCAAATTTTGAAGCCATATAGCTTCGCAGCTGGCAGAACATGCAATAATGTATTATGCTTCTGTTGTGCTAAGAGCAATGTTGGATTTCTTCCTACTCTGCTATGAGATCATGGCTGATCCCAAACTAAAACAACATCCTGAAGTGTTTTTCTACCAGAAACTGACTCAAGGTGTTCATGGAAAAACAAATGTTTGGTCTGGTGTTCGTCAGGTACATCAATGATCCAATAATTTGTCTCTACAGCGTGGCATCAATCAATTATGACGAAGTGTGGACCAGCAACTTCAGCTTCGCTTCCATGGGTGTATTCATGGAATTGCATTCCAACATGTCAAATCTCTTCAGGATTTCAACTGTATACTTCCCTTGGTTAAGGAAGATCCTCTCTGGACTCTGCCATACCTCAAGACCTAGGAAATAATGCATTAGGCCAAGTTCTTTCATTTTAAATTTTGAGGCAAGTCTCTTCTTACATTCAGTGATGATCTTTTCTTCTCCGGTTAAGAATAAGTCATCCACATATAGCAGTAATATTACTAGCTCATCGTTCATGACCTTGAAGTAGAGGTTAGAATATTCTTTACTCATGGTAAAGCCCAAGCTCGTCAGAAAGTTGTTTATTCGGCTATACCAAGCTCTAGGAGCTTGCTTCAATAAGTACAATGCTTTCTTCAACTTGCAGACATGAGACTTCCTGTCTTCAACTTCAAATCCTTGAGTTTGCTCTATATACACTTCCTCTTCGATGACACCATTTAGGAAAGTTGTCTTCACGTCCATCTGGTGTAACTTCCACTTCATCTTAGTTGCAAGAGCTATGATGGTTCTGATCGAAATGTATCTGGCTACAAGAGAAAATGTCTCTTCATAGTCAATGCCTTATTTTTTAGAAAAGCCACGAGCTACAAATCTTGCTTTATATTTCTCAATACTTCCATCAACAACATGTTTTATTTTGAAGAGTCATTTGGAGGATACCACATCTTTACTCTTCGGTCTAGGAACTATTTCCCATACTTTGTTCTTTATTATGGATTGGTATTCCTTTGTCATGGCATCTGCCCATTCTTTTCTCTGAATGGCTTCTTCAAAGCAGGTAGGCTCCTCCTCTAGAAGATCACACATCAAAGATGTATCACTGGAGAATGGCTTTGGTCTTTTCACTTGTCTTGTAGATCCTTCGAGAACACCATACTTCTCTTCATCTTGAATAAGCTCTCTAGCCCAAGCTGGCTTCCTTTTATGGAGGATCGTCATCTGAGGAGGTTCTTGAACTTATGATATATCATGGTCTTCTAGAATTTCCTCATCAGGGGAAGTTATGACTTTCCTCACTGGTTTTGCGGCTCTAGGAACCTCCCTCACTGCAGTTCTGGGGATTATGGGTTCCTCTTTATATACTTCTTCAAGCTAGCATCTTCTTGTTTTCTTGAGCACTGCATCTTCATCAAAGTTCACATCCCTGTTGATCTCAATGTGATGGTGACTTGGTATATAGATTCTGAAGGCCTTGGAGACCTCACAGTATCCCACAAATATTCCCTTCTTTCATGAAGGTTATAGCTTATTTCTCTTCTCTTTCGGTATATGAATAAATACTGGGCAACCAAATATTTTGAGATGGCTTACCTCTAACTTCTTTCCGGTGAACATCTCTTTCGATATTTTGAGCCCAAGTGCACTATGGGACAATCGGTTATGCACATATACAGTTGCCATGGTTGCTTCTGCCCATAAGCACATAGGAAGATCTTGATCATGGATCATAATCTTCACAACTTCCATTATCGTTCTGTTCTTTCGTTCAACTACACCATTTTGTTGGGGATTATAGGGAGTAGTGAGTTCCCTCTTGATCCCAACATCTTTGCAAAAGTTCACAAACTCTTTTGAGGTATATTCTCCTCCATTATCTTACCTGAGTATCTTAATCTTTCTTTCAGAAAGATTCTCTATCAAGGCTTTGAATTCCTTGAACTTGTTGAACACTTCATCTTTAGATTTCAAGAGATACAACCAGGTATTACGAGAATAATCATCAATAAATGATACATAGTATACATACCCACTCATGGAGGACGATGGCATTGGGCCACAGACATCTGAATGAATGAGTTCTATGACTCCTTCTGCTTTGTTGTCTCTCTTCGGAAAAGGGTTCTTGATGTTCTTCCTTATGCACATCCATTGCATACGCCTTCATGATCAACCTTGAGTTCTGGTAAACCTGTGACCGCTTTGCATATGTATGTAGCGCCTTTTAGTTGATGTGAGCTAATCTTCTATGCCAAAGTTCACATGAGTTTTCAATGGCGTGGGTCATGGCAACTTCTGAGTGACCCTTTAATTTATACAAGCCATTTTCTTCACTTCCAATGATGATTGCTTC
>SNQJ01S0258426.1:0-12455 GCA_010110895.2 Picea sitchensis | reverse complement strand
CATGATATCCTTGAATCAACCAATTCCCAAACCACATGGTACTTCAAGCATCATAACCATCCTTCAATCAATTATAGGTATTTTCCTCTCAACTATTCACAACTCAAGCACAATATTTCATTTCTATGCTAAATAATCCCTTAGTCATCTAGTTTCATCAAGTGCTCAATTGTAAGCAATAAGAGCCCATGATTTGTATATTTCCCTTAGATATTATTGAGTGTGATAGTATGTATCTCATATATAGTTAACAATTCACTATTTCATGTGGGTAACCATGTTGTAGCTTACCCAACCTCTTGTTCCCTCTATAACCATGGATTCCTCACCAAATTAATCATTCTCTATATAACTATATAACATTTTTGTCAATATAACAAGTAATTTGTTAGTCAACTAATTACCATTTTAGGAATCTTTCCTAGATTTCCTAAAAAATACATGAAAACTTCAATTTTAGAAGGGACCACACTTGTCGAGAAATTAAAGGTTCAAGTGGTAGCAACCACTCTTTACCTCTTTAGTGGGGATGGATGTTGGCACCTTAAGGTTTTGGCAAGATCATGCATGCACCGCAAGTTCTACATTGCACACACACCAAGAGTCTTGTATTGTACATCGACAAGATACAAAGCCTTCTCCCAATATTTTTGTACTACGCATGCCAACCAATTTTGTACTGCACGTTAGGGCTTGTAAAGTCCGCATGCATGCAAAATCCTTGAAGATCGTGTGTAATGATTGTAACTATTTTCGTAACAACTAAACTGGCCATGGTCAAGGTTGTGTATGAGATGGTAAGTTTGGTATGATTTCCATGCTTGAATAGAGATAAAACACATGCATGCGAATATGTAAGGGTTGGGTTTTTATTAGTCCATGGCTGATCTGAAACCAGGGTGACACTGATACCAAACTTGACTTGGTTCTAGGCCACTTAATGAAGTTCATATTTACAATTTTGGATCTATTGAACTTGATTGCATCAAAGGTGGAAAAATGTACTTATAAAGACTTGAATCCAAATTGAATATTAACATGGTGGATGTGTTAGTCTCATAATTCAATTACTTAATGCATTAACAATCATAATTGTGGAAATAACATGCATAAGAAAACATGAGACAAGAGATCATTGAGTTGTTAATGGAGTTCACCGAGACATCCTAGTTACGTCTCTGGATCTGCTTGGAATACAAATCATTGCATTATCCTTCCTTTGAAAGGGATGAAATATTCTCACAAAATGTGGCACATGCTCCTTACAGGGATGAAACCCAGAGCGGTCTTAAGGCTCTCACATAAGTGAAATTTCTTCAGACACCAGAAGGACTACATTCTCCCTGTGGAGGGGGGCTCAACTCTCCTAATGATGGGGCTTACATACCATAAGCACAATTGCTTGTTTTTTCTCCTAAAAGAGCTCCCCAAATCTCTCCTAATGAAGGATTGTAACCAGATTCCCTTTCTCCATAATTCAAGGAGACGAGATCCAGAAATTTAGGATCTAATAACCACTCAAGGACAAAAATGAGAAAGTATCTCAACCAACTTGGAAGACCCTTAACTTCCTCTTTGAGACTAGGAAACAACTTGTGGTAAAGTGAGGAAGTGTCAAAACTAACTCATGAGACCCTTAACTTCCTCCTTAAAACTAGGAAACTAATTTCCCCTTAAAATTAGGAAACTAATTTGTGAGTTTGATTCTCTCACAAAACTAATTTCCCATTTTTTAAATTAAATGAATATTACTTGAGATTCTCAAACTCACTTCAAGCATTAATCATTTTTCCAATTTGCATGAATAATACATGAGTTTCTCACTCACTTAAAGTATTAATCATTTTTACATTTTAAATAAATCAGTCATGAGTATTAATTATTCTTTGCCACCTACTATCAAGTAGTATTTTAATGATCTTTTCCATGGTGTGCAAAGTAATGATTCCTTGTGTGGAGATCCTCCTAGATCACACCTCCCCACAAAAATCACTTTTGGTCCTCCAAAAGTATAGAGAGAAATTGTGACTTGAATTTCCACGACCAACTTCTAGGAATAGTCTTACACTCCACGATGCACTTCCCTATTGCTCGTTCTTCATAAAAAAATGTCTCTAACAGGCTGCACTCTTCTTCTTCTTCACCTTTTTACTTTAGAATGAGGATGTTTATGCCAACACTTGCATCAATGCAAATCAATAGCTGATTCCTTGATCTGTATAACAAATGTCTATGAAAGGTCACACCTTTCTTCTCCTTCACCTTTGTACTTCAGAATGAGGATGTCAATGACAACATTTGCATCAATGCAAATCTATAGTTGACAATACATGGATTACAACTTTGCAATTTTCAAAGAAATACCATAGTTTCCAAAAGTTTATAAACACTCATGGACAAGTTTACAATGATTTCCAAAACAATCCTAGGAAAAACAATGCCTCTCACTTAATCGTGGCTACAAGACTCATTATAATGTTGTCAACAAGGCTTAACAAGGTCTAGGAATAGAACAAAATTCCTCCCTCAACAGTAACTACAAGACCCATTACAATGTTTTCAAAACAAGCCTAGGAAAGACAATGCCTCTCACTCAACAGTGGCTACAAAAACCATTTTATAATGTTGCCAAAACATGCCTAGGAAAAACAATGCCTCTCACTCAACAATGGCTACAAGACCTATTACAATGTTGCCAACAAGGTTTATAAAGTTTTAGGCATAGAAAAAAATGCATCTCACTCTCATAATCACTTTCAAGAGTGGCTAATTACAACCTTTTACATCATTAAGATTAAGGTGAATACCCCTAAATGTGCACCAGTGGCAACTCTGTGGTTTTTAATATCCCTCATTGCAAACATGTGCAACATAACAAATAAGGAAAATTCCATCATCATCATACTCGTCTCACAATTATGATACTTTTGGCCATAAACATGACTACTTTATGTCGAAGTGTCAAAATGGCCTCTTACCGCACCGTCTTGGTTTGTGTGCAAGGCTAAAAAAATGAATTTCTTGCAATAATTCAGATCTCGTTACCCTGCTACATCACCCAAAGATCACTAGAATATGCAACATGCATTCATCCTCTTGCAATTTTCAAAAAGAGGCAAAAATAATAAATGCATGAAACTTACATTGGGTTTCATGCCAAGGTGCTTAAAGTGTTGCATACATAGCACCAGTACGTTCACATCGTCATTTTTCAATTTTTGACTGTGAATTCAACTACCTTCTTTCAGTTGCATCTTTGCCTCGAAGTTCATGCCAAGAATTAATGACAAAAGTGGGCTTCAGTCATGAGCCCTGAAAATCCGCTACTCGAATCAAAATTATGACTACACCAGTGGATTCGTGGAAAAAAAGCATGCAAATTTGACTATAATTTCATCAAATTATGACACTATGACTTATGGGCCCTTCCTGGGCTCTCTGCCTCAAAATGTGTGCCACAACAGTTTGTACGGTCTACAATAAATGCACTCGTGGCCTCGAAATGCATGCTCGTACTTGGGAAAATTCAGGTTGCCACGTGGTAGATTTTGATTGGCCCATGTGGCACCCAGTCAACTATACAATCAACACCACATCAACGGTACAGTCTGCCACATTAGTTGTCATATTCTATTGCCACATCAGTTGTACTGCCACATTAGTTGTATGGTCTACTACATTAGTTGTACAATTGGTCACATCAGTTATACGGTCAGCCATGTCAGTTTTCCTTCTGTACTTCCACATCATTTGTACGATATTCCATGCCAGCTATACAGTCTACCACATCATTGGCCCAGTCACCGCATGCGTCAATGTACGACCTACCACGTCATCGATCCAGTCAGCGCCCAGTTAGCACCTACATTAGCACCACGTCACTGACCCAGTCAGCACCACATTAGCCATCATATGGCCCAGCCAACCGACATGTCACTTCCACCTTGACTTGTTGATTTCATCATCGTATACCACATCAGCCAACACGTCATCTCCACACTGCCACGTCATTGTACAATCTGCTAATTGTGCTCCCATGTCACCTGCCATGTCATCATATGACCTATTGACCATATGTACGACTACCACATCACTGCCTGTGAAATTGTACCTGTGTCATTGTGTGGCATGACAATTGGGATGCCACGTCAGTTGCTATGTCATCATGATGACATCATGCTAACACATGGCCAAATAAGGTTGATCCAACTGGGTGCCAAATCACCCAAAAATGAGTGACACATGGCACTCTTTCGATCTGCCATGTCTCCCTACTAACATCATGCTGACATCAGCAGAACACGTGTCATCCTATGTTCATGCCAACTCAGCATGCTGACATCAACACTATACGGACTTCGCAAGTTTTGCATGTTTGTTGAAAAATTTAGATGGCCATAATTTTCGCATCAGAATTTTGTTTGAGGTGTTTTTTTCACAGTTGGAAATATCTCGTCGAACTCTCCAACTTGGTGTTGTTTTCATTGAATTATAGGTACATTTATTTTTGGCCATTTTTGTTCAACTGAAGAGAATCTAACATCCAACTGCATAGACTCGGGTACGGGCTTCTTTCTTGGTGTACCACAAAGCTCGGGGTGAAGCTTCCAACATTTCCTGATCTAGTGACCATTCATTTTGCAGTGAGTGCAATAGTTGTGTGACTTCATATCCTTCTCGCCTTCATTGTAAGGAGAATTCATCTTTCGTTATTTTGCAACATTCTTGTTGTCCAAATATTTTCGATGAGACTTTTATTTCCTCTGAAATATCATGCTAGATCTATCACTTTCAGAAAGTGATGTGCCATCATTTTTCTTAGATGGTGTTGGTGATGATATCATCTCTTTGCTTGAAGAATCCTCTACTTCTTCTTCTTTTGAGCATTCTCTTTCACCATACCCCAATCCTACATATCGGGGTATTTCTTCAACCTCTAGTGGTTGAATGATGCCTTGGCCATCAATACCAATACCTCCTCCTTTATACCCCATCTTCCTCAGCAACTTCAGGCCAATTCTCTTGGTGTTCCTTTCAAAAACTCCAAATAAATCATCATCATTAATAAAGGAAGGAATTGAACATGAAGAATTTTTTACCTCCATTCATGTTTCTAACGCTTGGTCATCTTCCTAAAGTTTGGCCAATTTCTCCTCCTGGTTGGATGGAGCTGTAGATGAGGCTTAGAGGAAGCCACCTTGGTTCCCTAGTGTCTGGAGATCATCCTCAATTATCTGACAATATGTGCAACTATCAACATTTTCATGACAAGAACCATAATTAGTATACCTGCCATGGCCACAAGTTGATCTGGTATTGGAGGGAAGTTTTTCCTCCTCTGTAGTGGAACATTTCCAACTTTTTCCTCCACAAGCTTCTCTAACATGAGTCTCAATTTCTGATTCTCATCCTCTGCAACTTTTAGAATCCTTCTGAGCTCTGCATTCTCTGCTTTGATGCATTGGTTGATTTATTCAAGTTCTTTGAGCCATGATTTCTTTGATGAGAAATAGGAAGTTGGTTCTTCCAATGAATGTACTCTTTGATCAATAAGAAAAGAATTCTGTGGTTTTTTCCCGCATTGGGTTTCCACGTAAAACTTCAGTGTACTGTGTTTATGTGTGTTTTATTCATTTTTTATGAATTGATTTATGGTAGTGATGTTGTATTGAATGTTGATTGAATATCATTGAAGATTTATTTTGTGGTTAAAGAAAGAAAAGTATTAATATCGATTCACCCCCCTCTCAGTATTCCAACAAATGGGTCATGTAAATAGGCATCGCTTAGTTTCCTTAGGTCTACACAAATTATAATTCCTCATGTTTTTTTATCTTGAACTACCATTGGGCTTATCCATTTGGACTATGTGATGGGATCGATGATACCATCTTCTAACATTCTTTCTATCTTTGCTTTCACTTTTTCGTCGTACTTCATATTCAATCTGTAAGGTCTCTATCTTACTGGCTTAGAATCTGGCTTTAACTGGATCTTCATTTTTCCTAGTTCCCCAATGATCCCCTTCATCTGTGAAAATGTATTCAGGAATAGATCATGATACTCACATAGAAAATATGCAATATTTTCAACAGTCTCATCATTCCAATAGTCTCCAATATTCACGAACTTAGTGTTCTCTTTCGTGCCAATATTCACCTTGTGTACTCTTAATTGCTTCGCATGCACATATTCGAGCTATGGACCTTATATTGTGCACTCCCCTTTAGTCTCTAGTACTTGCACATTTCTTGGATCTTCTTCTTCTTGATCTTCTTTAGTAACATTGTAACATCGAAGTATTTCACGAATTGTCACAGATGCTCTTTGCACACTACACGTTGGTACTATTTTTATCTGGTCTTCTTCCATAAAATATTACTTTTGATGACTTACAGAGTTGCATATACTAAAGATGAATTGTCTTCAAAACTAAATGTTACCTTGAAATTCTAGGTTATCTCCTCCCAATCTGATGTCCCTCTGCGTGCATCCAATTATAGATACCAGTTCTCATACTCATGGTTATTGTCTGATACTTCTTCATCATGGGGAAATTATATGGTTCATGCTCATGTGTCTTACAGATCTCGCACCATGGTCCTCCTATTGGTAAAGGGTTCAGTACTCATGTTTCCATATACTGAGCGAAAGTTGGGCATTCATTCTTATGGTGTCCTTTTGTCATGTATGTGGTACACCAAACAACTTATATTTTCTCTTTCCCCTTATTCTGGTTCAATTGAAATGTGAGTTTCTTCATATCCTCCTTTAGATCCTCTATTGTTGGATATGTCCTCTAATATTTTTTCACTTCTAGTTGTAAGGATACCTGCAGAGCCTCTGCACGAGTTTGAAACTTATGTTGTCTCAATGGGTATTTCAAATGTGGTAATGGTGAATTCACAAAGAGATGTATATATTGCATGTCATTCATGACATACTTCAACTTACCCTTCAATCATTTGAACCTATGATCAATCTCCCAAATAGACTCACCTGGTTTCTGCCTGATTTCAATCATCTCATTCATGTATTGATCTTCTGAACTAGGCTTCTAGAATTCATTTATCAGTAGCTTCTTGAGATCTACAACCATCCCTTTTGTTCTTGGTGGGTTGTTTATAGTTAGTTTCATGTACCAATCCAGTGAGCGGTCTCTTAGTGTGATAGCTAACTGCGCAAGTTTTGTATCATCATTTGTGATCTGCTTTGTTTCCCATATCTTCTTGCAGATGAACAAATACTTTTCAGGGTCCTCAGATGCATCTCCCTGAAATTTTGGTAACCTAATGGTGGGATCATGTCCTGCCATCTTGAACTGTGATGAACTACTACCTCTGCGCGGTGTAGATATTTGACTGCTACTTCCTGAACTAGCTCTTCCAATTGTTGCTCCTTGTTTGGATGTACTTCTTGTTGTCTTTCTTCCACTAAAATTTGGTTGTCTAAATTGTGGTGTTATTTCTAGTGTATTAGTCGCACATGGGGTTATGGGTTCCACACTGACACTGACATGGATGGGAGTTTTGTCTTATGTTCCTACCCTTGGAACACATGTCTTCCTTTCATATGTTGTACGCAGGATTTCCTCAATCTTCTCCACAACCCAGAGATCCTCTACCTCTTCCTCGTCACTTGCCAATCCCTCTCTATCATCTATGGCTCTCTTCTTATTATCCATTTTATATTGCTAAGGTACTCCATTGTGCGTCTTTCCAGTTGTTTCCATTATCTTCTTTATATGATCTTTCTCCATCATGATTGGGTCCACGGCCTCCTTCTTCTTTCCCTTATCCATATCTTCCTCCATTCCTCCACCTCTTGTCAGTGCTTCCCCCATTCCCCCATGCACGCAGGGAACTTTAGTTGTCTAATTCCATCATCATCACACCATTGTTATACAATAAAATATTGATTGAAGTGTACAACGATATGATATACCTACCTCTAGGTCCTTTTATAAAATCTTTCTCTGCTACGATGTAAGACTTCTCGGTATCGACTTCAAATCCTGTGATAAACCCTGCAACAATACAGTCTAACTAGAAATCTACTACGTGCATATATTTGTGTTAACTTTTTCTAATTGTGGGATCTCCACAGGATTCCACTCAAGCTGTCTGATTTGATTTGTAGGGTGGTTGTGTTTTAACCTCAATGGCCACCCCTGCAACATATGCGGGAAATCACAGAAAAATACCTCATGCAAGTCGCTAAACACATACTTGTCCAGATATTTGCGCGGTGTTAACTTAGGGTTTTTGTTCTCTTTCTGTGAAAACTCAAGCTCCATTGTTTTCGACCATTTTTCTATCTCTACCTTCGTTGGATTGTATGGTCTGAACATTCCCTTTTTATATATTATTTCTCCACATGCTTCTTCTACGGATCCCATTCACTCAATCCCATGCAGTTCCAACCGGCAACGAAACCATTTCTTTGCTCTTAATCTCTCTAACTACTTCTTAGTTTGACCCAAGTTCATTTCTGAACATGTTTCCAACAAAACCCTATAAAACTATCAGCCCTCCTGGTAAACTAGAAGGCAACACAACACACAAAATGTACTACGCAGTCTCACCCGAGATAATTCTATGGGTGATTGCAATGCTCAGGTGCTTACAGTCCAGGAATGAGTGTGGATTATGGGATTATATTTAATATTTCTTGGGCCTTAAATTGATTACTCAATCTATTATTCTTAATATCCATTCATTTGTGAAGCTATGCATGCAATTTGATAGATCTAACTGACCACATATGTGCAAATCAATCATTAACAAGAATTAAAGTTGACCAACCATTAATCAAAAGTATATAGACATTCAATCATCACATAATACACATGTTTTACCATGGTTCATCCCTTCCTGGGCTACATCCACAAAGATATAGCTTCTTAGTCTCTTTTATTATGTTTGCTGCAAAATATGGTGCCACGCACTCTACAACTCTGATCATACAATCATAAGAAAAGTTTCGACAACCTCTGTGAGGCAGACTAGATCACACCAAGCTACTCAGCCTGTGATCTAACCCTCAAGATCTAGCTACCTGACTCTTCTACATCTCAACATCTTACAAAAAGGTATCACAACAGTTTCTTACAATTTAGAATTAACTTGGAACACACTTCGAACCAACAACAACCACCTAGAACCCTAACCTAGACCTCCTAGGTTTTATTTATACTATTTTACAAGTTTATTAGCCGTTACAATCTCCTACCAAAACCTTAACCCTAACATGGTTAGGTTTCCATGCTTGTGAGCCTTGCATGCTTTCCTCCTTTGCATGTGGCTTTCCCTCGCACGTGTTGCTTTTCCTGCCAGCTATCTTTTTCCCAAATTAAGCTTTACGTTCCAAAAATGGACCTTTTTCTCAAAATAGGCATGCGCCCAATAGTTGGCTTCACCAGGAACGAGATATTTGTGTCATTCAACAGTGTCGCATGTCCATGGCATCCATCCCTTCAAGGATGAGGTAGTGTGTGATGTTTCCCCTCTTGATGTTTGTGATGTTGTTTTGGGCCAACCATATATATGGAAACGTCATGTTGTTTATGAGTCTCGACCCCGTAGTGTCATTATTACTCTACGGGGTCATCTCTACAGGATACCAGAGGTATTTCTGACTATTATTCCACCAAAATAGTGCCGCAAGGTAATCTCTCATACTACAAAATTCATCATCTTCATAGTCTTTTCAAAGGATGCATAGAAGGCCATTGAAACCACTGCAGCCTTCACACCTTCTATCCAGCAGAAGTAGATTGCAGAAGAGAAAGAAGATATTGTTTCTTCACCTACGATGGTGCCTGCACAATGCCCCATCAATCCCAGAGACAATAGGTTGGTGGTACAGATTCAACCCCACCAGCAACAGGTTTTTGACAGCCTTCCACGGAACAAGTAGCACATCTTCTCCAACAAGGCACGCAACTCACCAAGATTCAGATTCAAAAAATGATTTCCCCTCTTCCCTAGGCACTCAATTCAATGGAGACCATTGCTTCCTAAGGGGGGAAGACTGATCTAGGTGGATATTGGTGGCCACCCACCTGTTCCAAATTTCAACTAGCTCATCTTGACAGCTTTCAGTTCAACACGTTTCTCTGTAATGGAGACATCTCTTTGTAATTATGGGTTTTGCACTTCTAGGGTTGTATTGAAGCCCTACACAGCATCCAGACGCATATCGATGGCTGCCCAACTATTCCAACTAGCTTATTTTGGCAGTTTTCATGTCAATACATCTTTATGCACTTTCGGGGCCATTTTGAGGCCCTAAACAACATTTTTTGGGCTTGCCACAATCAAATTATCGACTAAGTTTGAGTTTGATGACATAATGTGTAGTTCTCGAAAAGACCTTTCCAACAGGCTATCACACGCCTAAAACGAAGATCGTATGCAAAAGTTACCCCAGGAAGTTGATGTACTAACTTACCCCAACAGGGCCCACATGACTTTTGACGCTTCATCTCCTAGGGTTAAGTTTTTGGATTTCTAGGGTTTTGGAATTCATGTTTATTATAAAAAGGCCTTCAGAGCCCGATTGTACTCATCTTCTATCAAATGAGCGTAGTTGTCACATCTCTTCTCAAAAATAAAGATGCCACCATTCTAGCGAGTCTTGCACTCTATATTTTTACAGTCTTTGTACATTTCTTTCATTAATAGAAATCATGTATTGTTGTATTTATGTGTTTCTGGCAATATTTATGTGCATCTCATTTTAATATATTTTCTTTCATTTCGTTCCGAAAATAATCTGGATCAGTGGTATCAGAGCAGGCTGCTCTTGAATCATTTTTTGGTGCATGTCCCCGAAGAGGTCCAAGTATAGCAAGTTGGGTCTCGAGCTTGTCTGTCTTAAGGAAAATCACTCTTGCACGCCCAAGAAACCCTCCAATGGCGGAAGAAAATAAAAACGGTGGAGCATAATATTCTATTAACCTGTTGCTTGAGAAAGCTCTCACGCGACAGAGGAACAAAATGATGGAGAATTTTTCCCACATCCTTCAATGCCTGCCGATAGCATTCATTAAGCTGCCACTTGGGAGGAACCTCTCCCTTCAAGGTACAAGTTAATTTTGATATTCTCGTATTTGAAGGTCAGATAGATGAGGATGCTTTAGAAAAATGGTTAAATCTGCTAGAAAATTATTTCTTTGTTTACAATTTTTGCGAAAGAGAAAAGATCACCTTCACACTCCTCAAAGCTCTCCCCCATGTCAAACATTGGTGGGAAACTTACTGAGAGAAAAGCTCCATAGAATAATATGGAATATATGGGGTCGATCCCACTTGGGATTTTTTTGTGGATGAGGTCAAGGACCAATACGACCATGTTTATAACTATGAAGACCAATACATGAGATGGACTACAATGCAGCAAGAAAAGAACCAAACAATGTCGAAGTTCACAAATACTTTCCATACCTTGTGCACCAAGTTGGGTATCAAATACTTGGAGCAGCATCTGGTTTTGAAATATCGTGGGGCTTGTTATCGCTCCAAGAGTCACTCTCTGACTGTAAAGGGAACGATCTTGGTAACATAGAAATGATTT
The DNA here is from genome assembly GCA_010110895.2 of Picea sitchensis. Lineage (NCBI taxonomy): Eukaryota > Viridiplantae > Streptophyta > Pinopsida > Pinales > Pinaceae > Picea > Picea sitchensis. The sequence continues at coordinate 878 of SNQJ01S0258426.1, read as the reverse complement.
GAATGAAGGTTTAGATTAGAGATAGCAATCTCAAATGGATCAACTAAATTACTCTCAAGACTTGTACTTATGAAACTATTTAGAAAATACTCCAGCAAGCTTGGCTCCAATGAACTAATTAGATGTTAAAAGATATAATGGACATGGAAGAGATTAATCTAATCAGCAGAACCACACATACATCAAAGGCATGTATGACAATCTAATTAAAACAATAAAAAAAATATACTTGTAAGCCTAGACCACTAATGTAATGAAGGACAGACCTCCCTCAATCATTAAGTGAACAAATATGAAGTAACTGAGAACAGTCACTTCAATACAAGCATACATAAATGGATATGAGAAAGGAAATCTGATAATTATTCATGGATCTGTAAAACATCCATAAATACATTCATATATGTCTTCCAAAGCACAAGAATTCTCTAGTCTCTACAGTGAAAACAGTCACGAAGACCGACCCCTCTTTTTCTTTTCAATTTTTGAAGTATATATCTAGAAAATACAAGTTGTTGTAGATCCTAAGAAGATGGATCTAAAAACCACTTTTCAAAACAAACCTAATCTATTTTACTAGAAAATAGGAATTGGATCCTAAATCTAAGGGATAATATCCTTATTCAAAACTAACTTTAAGTGTCACTCGAGCCATCTTGAAGAATATCAAAGCCTTCTCGAATCATATTCACCACCTGGAGCATGACTCATCACTAAAATGCTAAAGAAATAGTCAAAAAATTGATCAAATCCCCTCCATGTTGAAATATGACAAGTTTGCAGTGCATTACATATGAAAAGAATAGTTTTTGCTGACAATCCTTCCTCGAAATGCATCTTTAGTTTTTATGAGTGCTTTCTTAGTCCTTGAATTCTTT
>SNQJ01S0258425.1:0-12389 GCA_010110895.2 Picea sitchensis | reverse complement strand
TAATACTTGGCTGGAAATTTCCTGTGTTTTACACAGAAATTTCTGAAGAATAACATTGGTGTTCTTGCAGCATTTGCAGCAAGCTTTGCTTGCTGATTTTGCAGGGTAAAGTCATATTCAAGAAGATCAAGCTGCATAGAACATCCAGGAGGCTTCCCAAGCACTCTCCTTGACTTGGGTGACATTTCTCCTCTCTTTTCCCTCTTCTCTTGTAAATTTCTGAACTTTTCCTTAATGTTCTAGAGCTCTAGAAATAACCTAGATTAGATAGCAATTCTTTTGTGTATATAGCTCTTAGATTAGTCTCATTCTTTCCTTCTTTATTCATTGGGTTAACCTTAGATAGATCTACATTGCAAGATTAGTTTCCTTTCCGTTGTATCTCATTTGCTCTTGCTTATACTTAGATAGTCTCCTAGTTCTCGTATGCTTTAGATCTACTATCTTGGAGGATTATCTATAATATCTTATGTGCATATGATGATGAGTTTCTTAGTGTCTCTTAGTGGCTAAGTCCATTTCTTTTCAAGCAGATCCTTTTGGTAACTTAGCATAGTTTTAAAGGTGTTGTGTTTCCATTTGATGCATCTTAAATCTCACCTTTAAGCCCTGTTCTTAAGGCCCTCTTGAGGCATCTCCAAAGCCCACGGCCTTAGCCTTTTAGGCTCACGAACTAGTGCCTTAGACTTGCCTGCTCGAACAATGGTATGGGGTGCTCCTTCCACAACCTCTAACAGATTGCTCCACAGCCTGCTGTTGCTGCGTACCTTGTGATTTTGGTTAATTATTTCCTTGATCACTACTTACGCACTAATGGTTGGTGTTTCACTTTTTTAGATGCGATGTGGCGGATCATTTTAGATCTTACGCTTATGTTTGATAGTCTGGTACTTGTATTTAACATTCTAAATATCCTATCTTAAGCTATCAAACGCATGCATATTTTTTATGTATCAGGTATTTGTTTTAAATGATTTAAATGCTCATGACTTAGGTTGATGTGATATGTGATTAGCAATCTGCTGTTATAGTCCTAATGCTGTAACCATTCAATACCTTTTGCTCTCATAAACACATACTTAACACACTTAAACTGCTCTTTAACTTTTTCAATACTTATATCTTAAGTGCTTGTGATTCTTTGGTTTATTAAGCTACTGTTTATGGCATTAATGTCTTAACTGTCCATTTCATCTCTGCTGTCATAAACTTGCTCCTTCACGGCGGTATACGTCCACCGATTATATTTCTTTGTTAAGTTCCTTTGCCCGATGACTTCGGGACCCTTGATTTTGACTTTGTTGTTCGTTTTGCTTGCGGAACTTGTTTGGTTAGTGGTTTTGCTGCTTAACATACATGTTTTATGGTTTTAGAATTGTATAGGTCCTGGATGCTCATATGGTAGTCTTGTTCATGTTACAATTTGATAGCTTAATACTTGTGTTGATAGTCTAAATCTATTAGTCTCTTAAGCTCTCACATTTCAACAGCTGTTGCAAACTACTTTTGTCACCTCACACACCTTAAATCTAAACACATAAGCTATCTTAAAACTTGCTTTTATCTTTCATGCTTATGGTTTAAAGCTTATAAGTGCTCTTAAGTTTAAAATCCATTATACATTGCAAGCGTGGAGTAAATTGATTTACCACGTTTATAGTATATTATTCCTCATACACACATTGGATGGTGCTCAGCCTAACAGCTTAGCTAGCTTCTTAACCTTCTTGGTCTCATTCCTTATATATCTTTTATGCTTATGGATGCAGCGATCATGATTTAATCTTAACAAATTTGTTGAGAGTTTAATTGTTGAATATTTGACATACTTAAGATTCAAATGTGATGACTAAATTGCTTATGCTTATGCTATAATCTGTCTATCTATTAAGCTATCTCTTACAAGTTATTACAAGCACACATTTACATCATCCACTTCACATATTTATCCTCTAAACACTTAAGTGCTTCAAAGTATAAATCTTTTACCTTTTATTGCTGATACATCGCATATGATTGGTTAATAGTTTTATCTTTTAATATCTTGCAAATATTATTCATGTGATGGTGATCTAGATGGTTTAGACTTTGCTCTCTTTATTGCCATATCTTATATTGTTGATGATGGTGAAATTTTATTTCAAACACTGATTTAGCACACTTTTCACTCACGTCCTTAAGCTAAACAAGTAAAATAAAAAGTGCCTAAACCTCTTTAAAATCAATAACCACACTTACAAGACCAGGGTCCTAACAACATAGAAAACATTTGCAGGGGTCTTTAACAAACATTTTACCATCTAAGCGGTGAAGAATGGCGATCTTTGGGGGCGTGGCGAGGGGACCGTCTATGAGATTTAGTTAGGAAGATCCTCCAGGCTACTTCTAGAGCATTGTGGTGAAGTGGCCGAGGTGACCTTGGAAACTGGGGGTAAAAGCCCAGTATATTGAGCACCGTGCAGTTATTTGGCATAAGTGGATGTTGAGACACAAATCCTAGTTAGGGGGTGGGGGAATCTAAAATCTTTAAGAGAACATTAGTTGCATAGATCACCTTGTATGTTTGGGCTAGATGTATTGATAGATGCTTTGTTACATGTGATGTCCTTTTGTTCTATCTCATTGCAACTGTTGTCTCTATCTTTTGTAATTGTTTGATATTGGTTTTATTTTCTTTGCAATTTCATTAATCCAGTATATTTATTTGTGAGGTGTGGATCAATAAGTGATTGAGCATCCCACCTAGGGAGTCATCATTTATTTGATCCTTGAGTGCTTATAGTTGAGTAGCCAGGTGAAGGCAGGTCAAGTGGAACAAGTGCCACTTTAGAATACTTAATAGGGTGTTATTTGATAATCTCTCTTGTACCTGTTGTAATTGATTTGTATCTATTGTGCATCTTTATATAACTTTGTAACATTGTGTAAATCTTGTAAATTAATTCTATTGTGGGGTTAATTGGTTTGTTTTGATTTAATTGTAAACTTGTTGTAGCGAACCACTTATACACATAGTTGACCCCATTGCTTAACTAGGCACTAAATTATAGTTATTAGGAAAGAATTTTACACATTAAAGTAGATTAAACTTGCATTTTTTGCTTGTCATATAGGCTAGTTTTTTCCCCTTAGCCTATAAACAATTGAAACTAACTCCTAAAACATAGTGATAACGGCAACAAGGACAACCCCCTTGGCTTCCAGGTAAACCTAAGGCAGAGGACACTGTCAAGGTATTGATTAATGAAGGCGAGGAGCGAACATTGTGTCTCAGGGGCGCATAGGTGGCCGGGACTTAGCTCGCGTGCGCGGGGTGTGCATAAGGGCGACCTTGGCGGGTTCTACTTGGGCATCTAATGCTCCCGAGCGCTAAATTTTTGTAAAGCGAAATTTCCGCGTGGGTTAATAATGTAATAAGTGCTGAGTATGGATTACGTTGGTACCTTGGGATGTTTTCATTAAGGGGTTCCTTTCACCGAGGGTTTTATCCTCAGGTTGTTAATGGAGCTCGAGACTTTGGTTGACTTCCTTGAGTTTTCCCTCCTCATGCAATGAATTTCCTCAGAAATTGGTGAGCTGTCTTAATGGTCTAGATCCCTTTGGTAACCTTTTTTTAGGATTGATGTAAATGACCATGCTAAAGAGCAGTGTAGAAAGTTTTGCGAAATTTAGTCGAGTCTAGATAGGTTTTTTTAATTAATTAGGATCTTTAATGATTTAATTGTTAATTAATTCAAATAAATGATGTAAAAACTCGGTCTTAGGGATTTTGATAGGGGTATTTGTGCTCTCCAAAGAAATGGAGAGCGGCACCTACACCATAGACCAAGTTTCATTTCGGTCGGACGGGTTTTGATAGGTGTTTTCCGCTTAGGGTGAGTTGGTGGGCGACTGTTTTCGTTTCGGTGACATTGCCAGTATGTCAAAATTATTGTAATTTGGAGTTAGTGGGTTAGTGGTAAGGGTGGCAATGAGCAAGTTAACCCCCTAACCTACCAAACCATCTAACCACTTCAAACAATCTACCAACAACCTTCATTTCACCCTTTTTCCCTTGCCTAAGGAAAAACGACCCTCTGCAAACTTTTGTGAAACTCACTCAAATACCATGCGACTTCATACCTTGTGGGCCCCTCATAAGTGAGGTGCGCCCTCTCTAAGCCTCCATCTCACTCCTTGGTAGACCCCACGTCCCACTCACTTGCTTGTGTGGCCCTTCTCTCACCACCTCCGCCCCCCTTCTAGAACCTACGCCCTTTCTCTCACCCAAACCTTAGAAAATCACCCAAAAAATTGACGTGGGGCCCTCTCATGAGAGCTGCGCCCCTCTTTCACCACTCTTTCTATGGCCACATGCCTCAACTCAGTGATCCAAAACCCACTAAAACAAACCTAAGGGCCCCTTCCTTGGGATTCTCCTCTCTCTCTCTGGGTTGACACTTGGGTTTCATCTAGATGCCCTCACTTAGCCTCTAGAGGTATAAGTAAAACCCCTACCCTCCTCATTTCTCACCGTTCTTTTTGAGCTCTTTGTTGTCTTTGAGATTCCATTCCAACTCTCTTTGCTCTTGCCATCAAATGCTCAACTCATTCTCTCGACGGATTATTGAAGAGCTTTGGAGGTTTTGGAGAGTTGGAGGGAATTGTTCTTTGCTTTCTTTTTCACATGGGGTGACATTTATTGTTGTTCTTGTTTGATTGGTTGCATCAAGTAGGTCTTTGGTAGAGTATTCTACTAGGGTAAGCTAATTGAAGAGTAGTCTTGTTGGTCTATGTTCATGTATTGGGATAGCTTAGGAATGCAAGTATTTCTTTCTAAGTTTATTTCAATTACTGACTATCTGCTTCTATGCTTCCTCTTTGCTTGAGTTTTTGCAGGTCACTTCAAAAGGATATTGGGATAGCGTCTGGAGGAGCCTTCCCTTAGCCTTTCTTACACTCAAATCTTTGTCTCATTGTCCATTTTATTTCTACACACGTTTCATATGTTTTTGACATTCTAGCTCTCTTAGATAGGTCATTATTATACACTTTCTTGCAGATTTTTGTGTGTGGGGGTACGTGGTAAGGCGAGAATTTCCTCTAACTATTGGTGTTTTTATTTCCGACCAAGCTTTTTGCTTCTTTGGTTTACCTGAAACTTGCAGGCAACAGGAAAGCAGCCTTAAATTCGTCCACAAGCTTGATGAGACATATCTCACTTGGAGTAGCGAATTTCTAGCATTTTTCTAGTACATTTGTATATTTTTATTACTATTTTCACAAAGTTTTACTTGTATGTTGTAAAGTCATTTATTCGACACCTTAGGGGTGAAGCTTGGCCTAATGACCCCAAAATCGTCTTGGCTTGTTTTATTATTCATTTATAGAAGTTATTCAGTTAAATTTTTCCCCATTCTTTTGGTTAATATTGTGGGATAGTCTAAGGCGATTGACGAGAACCTACGACATTCTCTCCCGGCTCTCCGTGGCTAGAGGAAGCAGAAGGGTTGGAATGCGCTTACGTGCGATGTTATCTTAGGGATGTTAATCTAAATGTGGCGACACCTTGGAGGTGTCCCAAAGTAAAGCCTCGACCTAAAGGAGGTGGGAATTTGGATTGAGTTTGTTTTACGTTTTTTGCCCGGCTTTTAGCAGGAGTCATCCCAAAATAATAGCTAAAGGTAGCCTTGATGATTTACATTTAGAAAATATCTTTGGTTTCATCGTTGGTTAGGATTCGTTTCCTTTAAGATTTTTTTTGGTGCTCCTTTAGCTCACAGCCTTCTCATCTTTTTGGGCAATTTATGGTGATGATGAAGTGATATATGTTGATGTGGATAATCTCCTTGAAGCTCGTCTTAGTTCAGATTTTAGCATCCACGTCCTAGTTTCACTTGCACATGTTATACTTGTTTTAGCTCACGTCCAAGTCAATAGATTAGCATTTATTTTCCTTGGTGTTCACATCTTATGGTTTGAAAGCATACACATTTACACTTCACATATCTTGCATTTGCTCACGTCTTAGTCATCTTAACCCACGTCTTGCACATATCACGATATTGTTATAAAGCATTAAATGCTTTATAGTTGAATGCTTATTGTTTAAGATACTCCGCGTCTTGGCTGATGATTAATTTATTACATCTCTAGATACTCACGTCTTATGCTTATGGTTCAAATATTTCACATTGTTAAACGTTTTGTTTCTCACGTCTTGCTTCAAGGTTAAGCACACACTCCTTTAGCTTACGTTTTGGTTCAAGATTCCTTCGTGCCAAGTTTTCATTTTGCAAAGCACTTTCATTCTTCTTAAAACTTAGCATAATATGTGGATGAATGTTTAGCTCTTAGATCCAATCTTTACAATCTCTTTGGCTCCACGTCCACCTCTTTTCCCTTGATTACATGTTATGATGATGAAATGATGTTTATATGATTTATGTCTTGAAGCTCACGACCTTATCTGGGTTTAACTCCGCGTCTCACATTCATTCTTACGTCTTCACTTTATATGGTCTCCGCACTAAAGGGATTAAGTACCTCCCGTAGTTACATCGCACATGCGGCCCTGGTTTATGGTTTAAAGAGCTTTTCACCTATTGCTCGCGTTTGGTTTATTTTTCCAAAGCATTCATTTTATGATATAATACTTGTGGGTTAAATGTTCATGGTTTAGACATCTTAATGCTCACGTCTTGTTCATGGTTAAGCAATCAATCCTTATGATGTTCACGTCTTGATCTATGATTAATGCACTATTCACATAAGTCTATCTCATGTTCATGGTGAATGTTTAACTTTTGATATCCCTGCGCTTTAGTTATCTCATCATATGGTCTAAGACACATACGCTCACGGTTTTACATCTTTCAAGTACACACGCTTCATCTTTTACTTGCATATTTTATATGGAATGATGATGTGATGATGGTATAATCTTGTGATGTCATTTCTTTACTCAATGCTATGTTAATGGTAGTTTGATTACACTCTGCAAACATTGGTTACGCACTTTGCTCGGTTTTGCGCTAAAAAGTAAAATTTTAAGGTCTAAAACTTGTTAAAAATGCAACACACCTAAAGACCCGCAGGGTCCTAATAACTCTGCTTAACATTTTAGGGGTCTCATTCATCTCCCTCCACCATCTAAAACAGGTTTGAAGGACAGTCCAGTGGAAGTGGGGACAAATACGATGGTTTCGTTGGGGAGATCCAGGTAGTGGACTACTACTTACTAGGTGGGTGACCTTGGAAACTAGGGTAGAGGACTTCAGTAACCCTACTATCTTGAGCAGAGTGGAGTTATTTGGGGAGGAGGAAGCTTAGAGACACACACCTAGTTAGGGGGAAGGGTAACTAAAATTGTAAAATCTTTAAGCAATTACAACACCTAGTTGCATAGATCACATGTGTATGTTTGGAAATTAGATGTATGGATAGGCAAACATATCTTGTGGAATATCTCATTGTTTCATCTATCTCTATTGCAACTAAGTGTTTGTGTCCTTAAAACACATGAGCAGTTATTTTACTTGTTGAATATCTTGTTTAATTTGCTTATTATTGAATTGTGGATCACGGAAGTTTTGAGTATCCCACTTGTGGAGGCAATACTTCTTTTGATCATTAAGTGCTTTATTAGGTGTTGCCAGTGAAGGGAGTTCAAGTGGAGTAAGTGCCATTTGGGTCATGCTTGGCTTATGTATGTAACTTGTTTATATCTTGTACATCTTATTACATTGGTATATCTTGTATCTATCTAATTTAGATATCTTGTATCTTGTACATCTTTGTATCTAGTTTGTAATTGATGTATTATTGTAACCTTAAATTCTTTAATAACTAATCGTAAGTTTTGGTTTGGGGTAGTTTGACTTGTCTCAATTGTAAAACTTTGTTGTAATTAACCACCCTCAAACCTTAAGTGACCATTGCCCAACATAGGCACTAGTCTTAGTTGACTTGGGAAGAGTGGCTCTCATGATAGATTAGACTTGCTTGGATTCTTTGCCCTTTGTCATCATGAAACTGGATTTCCCCCTTTGGCCTACCACCATTAAAACTAACTCCTAGGGTATATTTATAAAATTAACTTAGCATGGGGAATTTATGGCTTCTAGGAGTAAGCTAGAAGGAAAGAGTTCAGTCAAGGGTGTGGAGTGTGGACTGGAACTGAACATTGTGTCTCCAGGGGCACACTAAGTGAGTTGGACTTAGCTCCACGTTGCTTGTTGTGCATTAGGGGCTGACAACAAGACCTAAATGAGAGCAAAGAGTGAGGCGATCAAGCCCTTTGAGGCAGTTGAACCATTTAGAATTTAGTCTAGCGTAGTCCAGTTAAGCACTACTGAGCTCCTCCAAGTTGCCACATGTGCTAGCCGTCCTGTCAAACTGCCACTCGCTCAAGGTGACGTCAATGGCTCCTAGGTGGCGTCCTGGCCATCAAAGAAGCGTTCAATCAAGTGGTCAACCCCAATTTGGAAGCTCAAACCAAAGTGTCTGGTCGACGTCCTTCTTCTCATATTACAAGAGCTCGACCAATCAATGTCTCTGCGCTTTACGATGGGGTCCCAACAACCATCGATGGGCTCTTGTTATGGAGGTCGGGCTAATCATCTCCCATGTCACCGGTCTTGGTACACTATCATCGGGCATAGTCACAGCATCAAAACAACCCTCATAGGCTCATTGAGGATCCTTAGCAATGTCATGTTTCACCATTAATGTTATCAAACACATGCATGAAAACCACGATATATCATTCAATAGCTCAAAGATGTTACAAAGACCTACAATACAAAGCCGAAGAAAAAGACAAAAATACCGGCCAGGCTGACATCCATAAGAAAAGGAAAGTCTCGAAAGGGTACCATCCAAGCCATGTAAAAAGAGGTGATGCGGTCAAGGGATGCCCAGACATAAGGGTAGAGTGAGAACCAGGGATTGCATGATAATACATGGAATTACTGCTATGAAGAAATGGTGGCCTGGAATCATGGATACAATTCTGTGCTTATTGCCTTTATTCTTTCTGTATTTGCTTTTCTTCTTTTTATTTCAAGGACAAACTAGAGGAAACTGCCTTGGCATTGTGACCATATCTAACAATGTTACCCACAAGTAATTAAACAGAGATGAGAAGGATGGCTCAAGATGAGACCCCCTTTCCCTTGTACATGCAACCAAAGGTCAACACAGATCTAACCGGAATAATAGCAATGTCATCGCACTGGGTACCCTATGGAATATAATGCATTTCGTGATGAGACCCCAAATCCTCTTGACTAGGTCTTGTTTTTGTTATTTTCTTGGGGTCCCTCTTGTTTATTATTGACAGGCCTTTTATTGCCTTCTAGGAGATCCCCTGGGCGAAGCATCTCTAGGTTTTATTTTTTGTAAACATCTCTTACTAGTTGCTTTTACCCCCCGGGCCTTTTAGCCCCTTCTTCCTGGGGATGAGTTAGCCCACAAATGGGTCATCTAATGTGGGACTGGAATGGGATGGATGAATGGAGGTGTGTGTAGAAAGTGATAATGGTGGGAGCGGGTGATGGCTCTTCAAAATCCCCCTCAGTAGCTAACCAAAACCTATGGGCACCAGCTTGCTAGGGTGCCATCAATCCCCAACCATGGTCAAGTGGGTTGAGCAAGATCCAAGCGATTGACCAGTAGAGGTCGTGCATATATCTTAAAGTTATAATGATCAAACCCTTGTACATACCATGATACACGGACCAATTAAATAAAAGCCCGGAGCAAAGAGTCTTCTCGATACAGAGTCCAAACTGAGAAGGTGATGGATGTTTGTTATTAGCTGTGACAAGACAAATTAGATGGAAGGGAGAAAGAAAAGATGGGCCCTCAAGTGTACTAGGTCAATCCTACTCTTGGTACTCCATGTCTACTGGGACACAGTGGGCCTCGAGACATGATCTCTAGTTATCTAGAAATCAGGATAACGGTGCCATCTATCTTATTTAATATGCAGCCCACCCCAGAGAAAAGCGGCATATGAAATTCATGCCAACAAGTTTCTTTACAGACAGTAATATACGGCCCTTCTGTAGCAAGGAAATTCCAAAAACAACCTCAAAAGCGTGCCAGCAAATGCCTTGATTTTCGTGCCCTTACTCCTTGTTATGCAGGCTATGCCGGATCACTCCTGATGCACCTTCCAGCTTGAGAAATGTCAACAACACCTCTCACACAGAAAAATGACTTGGGAAATGTGCACAAAGTCTCTTGGGAAAATTGCCTAGTTTGTTGCCCTCACTTTCTTTCTTCAAGATCTCTCAAAAAATCTCTCAAACTTCTTTTTCTTTCTTGCACACACTACCCTAGGCATACTCTTATAATCGAAGAGTGAGGAGAAGAAAGATGGGCCCTCCAGGGCCATGCTTAGGTCAATCCTACTCTTGGTACTCCATGTCTAGGACCTGTGGGCCTCGAGACATGATCTCCTAGTTATCCCTAGAAATCGGGGATAACAGTGCCAAATCTGTACTGTTGTACGGCCCACCCAGAAAAGCAGCGCCTTGAAATTCATGCCAACAAGTTTCTTTACAGACAGTAATATACGGCCCTTCTGTAGCAAGGAAATTCCAAAAACAACCTCAAAAAACGTGCCAGCAAATGCCTTGATTTTCGTGCCCTTACTCCTTGTTGTACGAACTGTACGGATCCATACAGTACGCCCTTCAACAACAGAAATGTCAACAACACCTCTCACACAGAAAAATGACTTGGGAAATGTGCCCAAAGTCTCTTGGGAAAATTGCCTAGTTTGTTGCCCTCACTTTCCTTCTTCAAGCTCTCTCAAAAATCTCTCAAACTTCTTTTCTTATCTTGCACACTACCCTAGGCATACTCTTATAATCTGAAAGTGACCTTTCACCTTCCCCATCCCTAAATCCAATTGCCAAGATCTAATCTTGCCATTACAAGATCAAGGGGCATGATTCATTCCCTCCAAAATAAATCACTTAGAATATTAAAGTACAAAAACCCACTTTATGACATGAGTGCACTTTATGACAAAGTAACTTTAATATTAGAAGGTACATTTTATAAAAAGTCACTTTAATAAAAGAGACACTTTATTACAACTTTATAAAACACTTATTACAAAGTCAAGTGCCTAGTAGTGCAAATATAAAGTCATTTCCGCATACAAGACAACATGCGGAGTACCTCCCAAGCAATAAAAGCTAACAGCACTAGGAGATTCAAAAGCTATGATGTACTCGGAGACAGGGGGATGGAGAAGCCCTATGCTTGGTGAGAAACTCATGGAGTGTTGTGTGTTATCGCACAATTTGTACTTTCCCAAAAGCCAAAGGCAAGTGAATAGTAAATTGGCGTAACAAGAGATTGCCCTATCACTGTCACCTAAATAAGATACCTCTTTCTCTTTAGGGGTGAAAACCCAGGGGAGACGTCCCCGGTGACCTAGGGGTTTGAGAAGGCAAAGGTAATGGTATCAAGAAAAGTTGTTCCCCTCTCACAAGTCACTGATCAAAAAGTCCCAAAGGTTTAACGATATGAAGCAAAGATATGCTCAAGTGTACCTGCCCAGAACAAGACAACAAGAAAACACTATTTTGCAAGTAACAATTGATGTTAGAGCTTCGTAAAACCTTGGACTTTTCAATAAAAGCAATAAGTTGATATAAGATGAAGCAAACAGAAATTTATAACAGCAATGTATATATGATGATAGCTTCACAATTTATGCCTTAAACAAGCTTCAAAATGACCCAAAATGGTAACCTAATATTAGCAATATGCTAGCACTTGTCAGAAGATAATAAGGCAATGTAAAAATCAACTTTAATAATTGTTGTTAGGAGCTTTTACTGCTGAAATATATGGCTGTAGCTTACTTTTGTAACAGCAACAAGAATGTTAGTAAATTAGTCTAATCTAGGGTTAGTAGTAGTTGGCAAATAGCTTGAGGTAAATGGTTTGGGGGTTGTTTTCATCAATCAATCAAGTACAAGGTATAAACTAGTGTCTTTAGGGCTAATGGAGTCACTTTTTGCAGCAACAATCTTAAAGGAAACAAATGATAATGTGTGAACTAAAGACAAGAGGGTGGATGGTTGAGGTGTTGGTAACCCAAGGCCTCAATCATCAAACCCTAGAAGGAAAACGGCTACTAGGAAGTAGGTAACCCTAGGCCCTGTTATCGCACAGTTTGTAGTTTAGGTCAACGGCTAAAGGATAGAGGCCAAACTGGCGTAACAGGAACCTTCCCCACCCAATGTCACCTCAATGGGGAGGTTCTTTCTATTTAGGGAGGTTAACCCAGGGGAGACGTCCCCGATAACCTGGGGTTTTGAAGAGGCAAAGGTATAAAGTCAAGTTTAAAGTTTCCTCCTCACAAGTTACCACCAAGATCAGAC
>SNQJ01S0258424.1:0-12389 GCA_010110895.2 Picea sitchensis | reverse complement strand
ACAAATTCTTCCTATACAAAATAGTCAAAATATTGTGTCACATAACCACTCAAAGGCTCCCTTGTAATCTCTACATGCTTCTACAAACACTACATCACTATGACATAACTCCTCCACATTGTTTATTACTACCACCCACACACTCATGCAATCAACAACAAAGTTATCCTACCCAATGCAACCACAAATGTGTTTAACTTTCTTAACTTGTGGCACAAAAACCTGAGTGACCCTATAGAAACTCTACCCACATCATGTGCATTAGACTCAACTTGGATTGAGTATTTATAAACTGCAATGCTTGGTGATCATTATATAACACAAACTCATTAGGAAACAAAAAATGTCTCCACTTATTCAGTGCTTGCACAATAACATATAATTCTTGGTCATAAACAAAAATTTATCTTTGATTCATTTAAATTCTCACTAAGAAATGTAATAGTATTACCTAATTCCCCATTCAACACTTATCCTATTGTTTCTCCACTCATGTCACAATAAATTTGAAACATCTTGTTAAAATATGGAAACACCAACACATGCTTCTCTGCCACGTTCCTCTTCAAAAGATTAAAAATTATTCTTTGATGTTGTATTCCACTAGAAATTATTTTCCTCACATGTTAATCATACACTTTGTTATTGGTGCACAAATCCCACTAGTATTTGAAGGAAATTATGTAGAATATTTCTAACCCATAAAAACTCCCACTACTGCATTTTGGTAAAAATGATAAGCCTTATTACGTTTCCAATGTCGAAACCAACATTTTCTAACAATTTCCTTTTTATTTTTAAATAGATAGGAAATCATCTTGATTTGTAAATATTGATATAATGACATTACCATTGACACAACATTGATATATCTACATTTCTCATGTCAATATGCTAACAAGTTTCTAGTATTCCATCTCATAGAAATGTAAATATATCAACATAAGTAAGGTCACTAAGACAACAAAAGTGACAATGTAGAGATTTTTTTATTGGTGTGCATTTAAGTTACATACACATTGGTGTGCACATAAACAATAAAGCATCGGTGCTTCAATGTTTAAAATTATTTTCATACATTATAATAAAAATAACAAGCACCAATAAAAGCACATCGGTGTCGTTCAACTTTATGCACCAGTGTGCATCACTCTCATCAAGCGCACTGCGGTAGGGTAAATAAAAAAAAATACCAAAATGATTTTCATTATTACACTTCAACCTGTGCTTCCAAACTCTTAAGAAAGCACTGATGCTCACCCTCCTTCCAAAGATGCCATGTTTTTTGTTCTCTACAATGACTTGGATAGCTCCATTGGTATATTCCAAACATTTCCAAACTTTCAAAATTACCACAAATTTTCATTTCCTCTCAATGGTGAAACCATGCCTCCTAGGGACACAAGAGGCCTTGTAAATTGTTTATTACCTTCCTATTTGTATTTTCATCCAATTAAAATTTGAATTTAGCTTGAAATTTGGCCTTTTTTCAAACAAAAAAATTACAATTCCACATGGTGTGCCTAAATGCTTTGGCTCACCCCGAAGCAGTGTGTCATATGTTAAACTCATAGTAAGCATTGCATCCAATGCATATTATATACACATACACACTAGTGTCGTTCTAGGAAGAGCATCGCGATGAATTTTAAAAACAAAGTGGTGCATCTTTTGGAACTCCTCACAACTAGCACATAATTGGTTTATCCTTGCACCAGTACATTCCAGTGAATTAAGCGCACCATTAAATTTACAATATATAAAATTTAATGTTGTAGTGTATTATCGCGGGATTTGTACTTGTGCAAATCCCACCACAAGTCCCCCAAATCTTGCATAACTATGGAATATCCTACCACTGTCACCTTAGTAATGAATTCCCCCATTTTAGTTATGGAGGAGGTCCACCACAGGGGAGTCTTCCTCGAAAACCTCAAGGGATCAAATTAAAAAGTAAAGTAGCCAAGCATATCGTACCCTCTCTTGATCACCTAAATATTTGTCTAGGTCTCGATGGTAAAAGAGCTATGAAGTTGTTTGAGTACCTACCCAGAACAAGAACACTTTATAGCATAAATGTAATTATTTCCAAGTTCAAACATGCAAGAAATACCTCTTGGAGACACTAGACAATGAAAGTGTCTATGGTTGTTATGAATTTGAAGGAATGAACAATAGTACAACAACAATGAATAAATTATAACAACAACAACATTTATGCTTCATAAATGCAACAATTGACAAGGAAAACTTAGCATAAATTCACTAGATTAATATCCAATTGTTAGATTCACTTTCTAAATTAGTTAAACCATTAATAAATGAGTGTATGCATAAAATTAAAGAGTTATCAGGTGGTTGTAGCAATTTTTTGCAACAACGACAAGTTTACTATCAAATTAGTAAGTGTTAGTGTTAGCAATGTTAGTAGAGAGCTTGAGAGGATTGAAAGAGAGTGTTTGCTTATCAATTTCACCACAAAAGAGTTGTAAAATCAGTGCCTTTGATAGCTATGGAGTATTTATAACAACAAATACAAGATTTCTTGAAGATTGACCTAGTAGAGACTAAGAGGTAGGGATTAAACTCTAAGGTGCTAGCACATTAGGGCCTTAGAGTTTAAACCTTAAGGAGAAGGATTTCTAGAGTGCAAGCACTTTTGGGCTCTAGCAACCTTTTCACCCTTATTAATACTTAAACTCGGGAAAAATCAAGTGGCTAGGGATAAAATCCTAAATTTCTTGAACTTTAGAGCTTTAGGATGTTAACACTAGCAAGGAAACTTCACCAATTTTGAACAAGAATAACCTTGTGAGAGGAAGAAGCACTTATTCTCCTCTCTTATGGTTTTAAAAAGAAATAAATCTAGCATAAAGTAGCAAGATTCACCATGAGCATAACAACATAAAGATAAATTGTAGAAAACTAACTTACTTTAGCCAAGAAACCAAGAGACAAAACCCTAATTGCATAAATTCCTCTTCAAAAATCAGCAAAGCATCCACAACTTAATCCTCTGAGCATAATGCATTAGTGGAGAAGAGAAACATGGCCAACGAGGGAAAAAATTTCAGACTTGTCTCTCACAAAAGTGATATATGATGATAAATGAAATTAGAGGGTACCTTATTTATATGAGGCCACCCTAAACCAATTTGTCCACACAAATTTTCAACTACAAATTAGAATAGGGTTTACCCTTTCATTTGCCTCTACAATATGCCAAAACGAAAAATACATAAAGTAAAACCCTAAAACGGGTGACATCATGCCCTAGAAGGGTGACATAGGGATGAAAATGGGATGTCAAGCCTTAAGGAGTGGAATGTTGGGCCTCCAAAGGCCATGTGTCATGCTCCAATGTGCAAAAGTTCCATGTTATGTGTCTCCTCAAGTCAAATCACATCCAGAACCACAACATCCATCAAACCCTTGCCTCTAAGGTGACGTCAAGGGATAGAGGGTGACGTCATGGGCCTCCAAAGGCCACGTCCTAGTGCAAGAGGGGTGAAATATTGTCCTCCAGTGATACCAAGGTTCCTTCAAAGGAAACGTCCTCCATCCTCTATGCACAATATCTCAGGGGTGCTCTTCCCATCATGTGGGCTTTCTTCCCATGTATGTAGCATATGACTAGCCTGCTCAAAACCAAGCCCATTTGGTCATCGTCCAAGGCCTCAAGGGTGTGAGAGCCATGATATGAGTGTGTAGATTCATTGGATGACTCCATGCTCTCCATCACATGTGCCAAAGTCCTACAATAAAGGCACAACATCTTGGGCACAACCCAAGATGT
Source organism: Picea sitchensis (assembly GCA_010110895.2). Lineage (NCBI taxonomy): Eukaryota > Viridiplantae > Streptophyta > Pinopsida > Pinales > Pinaceae > Picea > Picea sitchensis. The sequence goes on along the minus strand of SNQJ01S0258424.1, from coordinate 8,593 downwards.
CCCTCAAAGAACCATGTTAGGAGAATTCAAAGAAAAGTAGAATATAAGACATAGTAAACCAATGTTCATAAGACACGTTAGTCCTTAAATCATGAAAATTAATTTGATGCCTAAGATACAATCCATGTAAACAATTCACCCTAGTATCCCCTTCAAGTATAACCCAAGCCCAAGACCTTGTGCAGGTTACCAAGTTGAAGTATGGAAGGGCCCTCATCTAGCCCTATTAGGTGTGCCACCTAGAAAATAAATAAAAAACCCAGTTAGAGAGATAGGTCCCAAGAGTGACAAAGGAAAGTAAAAACCCATCAAGAGTAAGTGTGGAGATTTTATGGTTAAGTTCTTCCTTCATGGATTATGGTTTCCATCTCTATGAGTGCTTTTTTTAAGGGTGTGATTTCTCTAGAGTTACCCAATATTTGTGTGCCACCTTTTTCCAAGACCCTTCATTAGCCATCTTTCCAATCCCTTCTTTCATTTATAATTTGCAAACTTGAGGGTCCCCTTTACAGGTTTCCAATATTTAACATTATTTTTTTGGGATTGGGGCGAGCACTGAATGAGTAGAGCTCAAGTTGGACTGGATTTTGGTGGTCCTGATTTTCTATGTTCACTTTATTTTTAGCATAATTTTCTTATTCTTTTATAGTAGTTGCAATCTACCTCTAAGTCGTCATCTCCTTTCTCATGAGAGCATGGGCCATAACTAAAGTTTAGAATATATGAAAGGATTTATGATGGAAAATTTTAAGTATGGTCAGTAGTGGAATATTACCCTTGGGAGGGACCCCTAGTATTACCCATTTTCCCTGGGAGGTGACAACACGAGACTAGGGCATAGAAGCTTACCACCAGGGTGAAACAAGGCAACCAGGACAATTTCTCAAGCAAGTGATCCACTATCCAAATTCAACCAATGATCCTTTTCCACATTCCCAATAAATTAAACACAACACCTTGCATGAAAAAAGGACTAACCATACCTCATGGTGACGTTGGCTTACCATGCACCATACTATGAGTTTCTTGAATGTGATGAGCCTTCGTTGATCTGTGTTGGGAGGAAAATCAGGGGGCATGTTGGGATGCCATCTATGGACATGTTGATCATCATCATCATCATGTATATCATGCTCTCCATTGCGGGCCTCGAGAAATGATCTCCTCTAGTTACCCCTAGGCATGGGAGGGGGGTAACATCTAGCTCCAACATGGGGACATGTGCTCACCATAGAGTGCATAAGAACCTCAACATATGTGGTTGTCCAAGACCTACAATCTTGCACCCACTTCAACCAAAAAATCACCTTAAAAGTATATGTCAGTGGATGTTATCCCCTAGTTTTCATTGATAATCCAAAACCATGCCAAAAAGAAAATTTCCCTTAACTATGACATGATAAAGAAAAAAATTTCAAATGCAAAAATGAAATTTCCTAACATGTATTCAAAATGAGAATGCAACATGTATATATGACAATGAAAGAAAATGAAACTACACTAGCATGATATGCAATATGCAACATATATATAATGCAATGCAGAATCAAAATGCCTACCCTAAACTACCTACCCTAGTCTATGTTATCTTAAGAAGTCAAGTCTCTTCCCCATGATAGGGTTTGAGAAGGGATCCACTAACCAGTAGTGGACACCTCCTCCCCTATAATGTGGATAGGCATTAGGATTCATTGATGGACTTGTTCACGATCTTGTAGGGACCTAGCCAAAGCTTCTCAGACTCCTTTCATGTATCAAGTTGACCCTTCCTTGTATCCCACTCTAAAACCAAATCTCATTGTTTGTAATCTCCTCCCTTAAGGTCAATTGCTTCTTGTATTACCCTGGTATATTGTCTCTAGGGAGGGGGGTGGGATTCCATTGTAAGAAAATCATCTTGTCTCGGTATAATCAGTAAGTCCTTACCTTCTTTCTTCAATATCATGACAGAGCCAATTTCCTTATCTTTGTACTTGTCTAGTTGTTGCTAGTAGTATTCCTTTTTAGGCCACTCTATAGCATCAAAATATTCTTCTTGGGTGAAAGGAAGATCATCTGGGAAAAATATGGAATGGACTCTTCAACTACTTCAAGGATATCCTCAGTTTTTTATTCAATGTCAAATTATTCAACATGATTCTTTTCCATGGTCAAGTTGGGTAGGTAAGCATAAGTATTATCATCCACAGGCATAGTAGCATAGGTCAAATCCATCTATAAAGTATCATCCAAAGTTGTAGAAAATTTTCTAGACAAGAGCATTCCCCATACATCAGGAATGTTTACGACCACAATGTCAATAAAGAAAACCATATCGACATATCGATCAAGGTGGATATTTACATTCTCTATTACACCATGTGTGGGAATGTCCCTAGATTCAAACTCATAGGCATTTCTATAAGGACTTGTGGTTTCCAAACCCAATTGCTTCATTACTTTCAAGGACATGATACTTGCACCCACCCCTAAGTGAAGCATATAGTTATTCAGGAGTTTTTAATTCACTTGTAATGAGATGAAGAAATGTGGGTGTTCATCATATTGTGGTCTGAAATGGTTCTCTTGCATCATTATAGGAGGGTCCATAGGTTCACCTTATACCTTGAAGAATTTATCAACCCTACTTTTCATCGAAGGAATCTTAATGATATATTTTAGAGGTACAGATACATTGAACTTTGCCAAGACACTATCTATGTCAATATTAAAGTCAATATCATTAGTCTTTGGCAAAGTGGAACTAGGAAGAGAATTGCTTGTTGGTGGAAGAGGTCCTTGTTGGGGAGGCTTAGGGTCACTGGGTGGAGCTTGTGAAATGATAATGGTGGAAAATTCTGTAGGAATAAATTCAAGGAATTATGTAAAAAATGTGGTATAGAAAGGCAGAAGATGACTCCATACACACCTTGACATAATGGAGTTGCAGAAAGGATGAATAGGACATTGATGGAAAAATAAAGGAGCATGCTCAGTGGTGTCGGGTTAGGAAAATAATTCTAGGCAGAGGCAACGAATACTACTTTTTACTTGGTAAATCAATCACCTTCATCAACATTGGATGACAAGACTCCACACAAGGTATGGACTAGAAAGAAACCCTCTCTTACACATCTCAAAGTGTTTGTTTGTGATGCTTATGTACACATTCCAAAGAAAAACATGAGTAAGCTAGATAAAAGGCTGAAAAGTGTATCTTTATTGGCTATAAAGATGTTCTAAAAGGTTATAAGATTTGGAAACCAGAAACTAAGAAGGTAGTGTATAGTCGAGATGTGGTATTTAGAGAAATCAAAGATGATGTAAAACAAGAAGTCCTACCAAGGGAGGAAGAACCAAAGATAATAGAGTTTTAATTGAAGGATAATGAATCAAACTCTATAGAAGAACATGAATCAGATGAATAAGAGCCTCATACTCTAGTATTGAGTAAATTGGTTCAGGAAAGAAGGAATACAGAAAGGTATACTCCACCTGATTTCTATTCAAAAAAAAAATTGTTTATTATTGATGATGATCCTAGAATTGTTAGGGAGGCAGTGGAATTCAAAATATGGCAAACTCCGGAAAAAGGCCATGGTTGAAGAAATTTTATCCTTGGAAAATAATGAGGCTTGGTATCTAGTGGAGTTGTCGACTAGAAGAAAACTCATTGGCAGAAAATGGGTGTTTAAGAAGAAGTTGAATGCAAAAAATGAAGTGGAGAAATACAAAGCTCGATTAGTAGCAAAAGTTTATTCCCAGGTAGAGGGAATTGACCTTGGTGAAATTTTTTCTCCTATTACTGAGTTAACCTCTATTATATATTTTTTATCTATTGTTATTGCTTTTGATTTTGAATTGTAACAAATGGATGTGAAGAGATAATTCCTACATGGTGATCTAGAAGAAGAAATCTACATGAAACAGCCAGAAGGATTTGCAGTGAAGGGAAATAAAGAGCTAGTATGCAAGTTGAAAAGGTCCATGTATGGGTTAAATCAATCACCAAGGATGTGGTATCAAAATTTTGATATTTGTATTTTGGGACTTGGATTCACAAGGAGCAAAGTCGATCATCCTGTGTATTTCAAATTAGTAGGTGATCATATTATTTATTTGGTCTTGTATGTGGATGATATGTTATTGATAGGAAATGACAAGGAAATTATCCAAGATGCGAAAAATCAATTATCCTCTAAATTTGACATGAAATATCTTGGTGTTGCAAACTTTATTTTGAAAATGGAAATTAAAAGAGATCGAGAAAATAGGAAACTCTGGTTGAATCAGAGAAAATATGTTGAGTCAATGTTGCAGAGGTTTAGTATGTAGGAATGTAGACCGATCAAGGTCCCTATTCCTGTAAGTGTAAATTTATCTGTAGAATAGTGTCTTGGGACACGGGAAGAGGAAGAGGACATTTGCATGTGAAAGCTAATGATGGTCTCTTGTGACGCGTTAGTGGCAATGCGAGCATGGAAAAACAAAAACCTATTAACTTGGAGGGATTACTCAAGGTACTTTTACAATGAATTTGAATATGTTGTAAAAAGATTAAATGTAGGAAATTGAATTAGTTTTTCGAATATACAATTTTTATTTATATAAATTATGAATAACTGTGTGAAATTTGAGTTTTTCTAACAATGGTATGTTATTTTTCTAGTAAACTATTGTTAGAATGTTGTGCTTGTTTCACCATAGACAATTCTACACCATTTTCACCCAACCATAGGCACAAATCCACCACTCAGCACCTTAACCTTTAACAGAAAGAATGATTCCAATAATCCAACAGATTACCAATAGCGTGCACCTTTTCCAAGGGTAGCACATAAGATAAAGTACCAAAAAGACTAAACAAGAGAAAACCATACAATTGCAGATGTTGCTCCTCCTCCTCCAAACTTGTGCATTGTTTCTGGTTTCCTAAGTGAGAGTGAGTGAACACATGAGCCAAGACATCCTCTATTTATATTAATATGTCCAATGAATTTTTTGGTTGGGCCGACCAAACTTTCTGGTAATTATATTTTATGTTTATTTTTTTCGTGTGAGGTCGACTTGTCTTCCTAGAGGATAATACCTTAATATTATATATTGTGTTGAGCTGACATGTCTTCTAGGGTTTTCACACATCTGTTTAGGGTTTCTCTTGCTTATGGAATATTTTATTCTATTCAAAGGCTACATGTGGAGGTTAATACCTCCCACAACTACCATAATATCAACACTCCCTCTTAGCTAGGGAGGTATTAATGGTCTCAAATATATCCATCCATATTCGCATGGCATGGGCAAGACTCGCATAGTATTGTATACCATTCTATAGGTAGTATCATCATTACTATCAACATCATCTGGTAGCAATCATCAAAACATATCGTCGTATTTTTTCTTGGTATTCTTTTGTCATAGAAAATATCATAATGTCTATGAGCCTCGTTTATCTATATTTATGATCCATATCCACCACCATGTGTCTAGTACCTTGAGTCATTCTTGTCCCATGACAAGAATCATGACCTCATCGAAGCCACATTCACCTCATAGTTGATCCTCTCATATGATCACTCCATGAATGCATTTAGCTCGATGTTATCATACATGTGTTTCTAGCACCTCGATTTATTCTTGTCCCATGATAATAACTATGACCACATCAGATCCACAAACACCTCATGGTGATCCTCTCATAGGATCACTATGTGAATGCATTCATCTCAATGCTATCAGACACATGGAATTGCAACTCAAGCACCTCGATTCTTTAGTCCATCGAAGACTACATCGGGGCACATCTACTCTCGATGTAGATGTTCCCTATATCCCCTGGTTTGTGGCCCATTTCCTGTGGAGATAGAGTCAGCCCAATGCTTATTGAAGCTACTCACCTAATCATGAGAGTTTCAAGGCCCGATGAAATTCACACATAGGAGATATAGAAGCAACTTGAATCTTCAGTCCGTCGAAGATTACATTTTGGCCAATTCCCACATGATCAATTCCTTCTTATCGATCTTGGAATATCGGCACGATGTTGCAATCATCAATACTCCCCCATGGAAACATTTGCATTCCTCCCAAGCTTGTCCTGGACAAAGGCTTAGTGAAAATGTCAGCTATATGCTCATATATGCATAAGTGATGGAGCCTCATTGCTCCTTCCTACACCATGTCTCTAATGAAGTCTTTCAATATTATTCATCTCAAACTCTGAAGTCAACTCCCTCTATCTGAGAGAATCCTCAGACCGTGCTTCAGTATGTTGCATGCCCTTTTGCATTCTGCAAAGTGTCACGAAACTATGTTGGCTTCTTCTTGATAACGGAATCCCTCTCATATTTATCTCTTATGTCTTTCTCATAACAAGAAACAAGAACAAAAAAATCTCCATGGTATCCTCCATGGAAGTTATCCTGCCTAGAGTGTAGGTCAGTAACCAAGAACATCTCATAAAGGAGATCAACGTCATCTTGTAAACAATAAGCATTTACATAAGAAAAAGAATGCCTTCTAGAGAGGATATCAACAAGTATATCTCTAGTATTAAGGGGTTATTATAGATCATAACTTCAATAGATCAAGATGTAGCATAAGATCATAATAATTCCATAAAAGTTAGAGACATCAATTTTTAAATAATCAAACATGGAGTCTTCACTGCTAGGGAGGGTGCACTTGTTCCTCTAAATGTATTGAATTCAAAATCACTGCTTGGAAAAGATCTATTATACATCCCCTGCAAACACACTCATGTTTTGTTGGATGATATAACTTGAAAATAATATACAAGTGCATACCTTTGAAATTTGTAGTATCATTTAGCTTGTCTTCTAATCTGAAACTAGACACCATCTTGACAAGAAGAGGTTAGAAACTGAATCAAAAAGGTTTAATGATTAGAACAAGCTACAAACCCTGAAATTTCAACTTTGACCAAAAAAATCAATTTTTGACCAAAAGTCAACCTTTGACTTTGACCAATCAACCTTTTCCTTTGACTTTGACCAGACAACCTTTGAATTTGACCCAAAAACTCAAAATTGAAATTTTTGTTGGCTCAGGGCACTAGGAGATGTGTTGGGTTAGGGTGCACTAGAATAACCAAAAATTAGTCCCAATACTTCACAGAAACTTTCACTGCAACTGGTACTGCAACTGGTGTTGTAACTAGTATTTCAACTGACATTGCAACTAATGTTGCAAGTAACACTGCAAATAGTGTTGGAAATGTAACTGGAACTGCAAATGGTGTTGTAACTAGCATGAAATAACTGGCATTTCAATTGCAATTGTGCTACAATGAGCTTGACAAAGAGTTTCAGATCTACCTTCTAGTGGTTAGATTGTTCTGAAGGTGGTGTGGGCCCACAACATGTTAGAATGTTGTTCTTGTTTCACCATAGACAATGTTGCACCATTGTCACCCAACCATAGGCACAAAGACACCCCCAAGCACCTTAACCTTTGACATAAATAATGATTCCAGGAAGCCACACCATAACCAACAGATAACCAAGAGAGTGCACCTTTTCCAAGGGTAGCGCACAAGAGAAAGTACCAGAAAGACTAAACAAGAGAAAATCGTACAACTGCAGTTGTTGTTGCTCCTCCTCCAAACTTGTGCACTATTTCTAGTTTCCTGAGTGAGAGTGAGTGAACAAATGAGCCAAGACATCCTCTATTTATATTAATTTGTCCAGTGACTTTTCTTGCTAGGCTGACCTGACTTTCTAGTAATTATATTTTTTGTTTATATTTTTCCTGTGAGGTCGACTTGTCTTCCTAGAGGATAATACCTTAATATTGTATATTATGATAAATCAACATGTCTTCTAGGGTTTTCACACATATTTTAGGGTTTCTCTTGCTTCTGGAATATTCTATTCTAGTCAAAGGTTACATATGGAGGTTAATACCCACAGCTACCATAATATCAACAAATATAAGGTATATGTCTCTGTTAGTGTAGGTGTTGACTACCATAATGATGGAATTTCCTTCTAAAAAATTGTATAATTGTAGAGAACCCATTGTTCTAGTGTAGTGTAGTTTTTCAAAATTTATAATATTAATTTTATATATTTTTTTCAATTATGAAAGTCAATAGATCCTTGAAATTACAAGGCCTTATGTTGGTGCAGGCTACAAGAGTCTTAACATTATCAAAAACAAATGTATTGTAGATATCAGTCTCTTCTAGTGCAGTGTATAATTCATCTTAAAAATGGTTAAGATGACAAAAAGTTATAGAAGAAATAAAAGAGGTATGTATTTTAGGATTGTGATATATGTCAAGAAAAAAATAGATCAAAAATAAACAATTTTAATTTAAAAATATATATATATTTGGAATATGCATATTTGACTCTATCTATTTCTTTAGTTTCATCAACAATAGATTTGTGTATCCTATAGAGAAAAAAAAATTGTCAAAAATAGAAATATAGAGAGGTATTCATAAAAATGGAGGTTTTTATGTATTTGTAGACCGAACCACTAGGTTTTTCTTCCTAAACCTAAATCTGAGGCAACCAACTCAACAAACACGTATGCTACAGTTGTACTCTTGACTGGAAAAAAATTGAAATGCAAATAACATGCTCGT
>SNQJ01S0258423.1:0-10679 GCA_010110895.2 Picea sitchensis | reverse complement strand
TCGAACAATGCTAATGGATTCCAAATTGATAGATACATTTTGGACATAAGAAGTGCATACAATAGTTCACATTCAAAATAGAGTAATGCTCATAAACAACACTGAAAATACTCCCTAAGAGCTATGGAAAGGAAGACCAACGAATGTAAAGCACTTCATTTTTTTGGAAGCAAATGCTACATCAAATGAGAAGATGGAAAAATGGGAAAGTTTGACTCTCGTGTGGACAAAGGAGTACTTGTTGGTTACTCAAGTACAAGGAAATCATACAAGTGTTACAATATGATATTGAGCAAAGTTGTAGAAAGCATCAACGTAACAATTGATGAAACAGGCAGAACAGAATCAAAGGAAGAAGAAAATGAATCAATGGAACAACTTTTCGAAGAAAAAGCAGGAGATGAAAAGGAAGTAGAAGAGGAAGATGAAGATAATCCGACAAAAGCAGAAGATAAAGTTCATCAAGTGCCTCCAAAGAAACCTAACGGACGAGTATAGAAGAATCATCCTTTAGATCAGATTATCTGAAACAAAGACGCAGGAGTTGAGAGTATAAGAAGAATCCGTTCATTGGAACAAACACACCTAGAACTCACATCTACGATTGAACCAACCTATTTTGGAGAGGCCAGCAAGGACGAATTTTGGAACAAAGCCATGGATGAAGAATTGGATCAAATAGAGAAAAATGACACTAGGGATTTGGTTCCAAGACCACAGGATATGAATGTGATCGACACAAAGTGGGTATACAAGAATAAATTGAACGAAGATGGATAGGTTACAAGGAACAAAGCTATATTGGTATGTAAAGGATATGCACAAGTTGAAGGAATCAACTTTGAAGATACATTTTCCCCAGTTGCCAGAATGGAAGCAATTTGTTTGCTTTTAGCTTATGCATGCTCCAAAAATATTAAAGTGTATCAGATGGATGTAAAATCATCTTTTCTGGAATGGGAACTTGAAGAAGAAGTCTACATTGAACAACTAGAAGGATTTCAGTTGTTAGAGAATGGAGACTATGTGTGAAAATTAAAGAAGGCCTTGTATGGTCTAAAATAGGCTCCTAGAGCATGGTACTCTAGATTGGATAAATATCTACAACAGGCAGGGTTCTGAAAAGGAAGTGCAGACAACAACCTCTACATCAAGGTATGTCAAGGTAATATTTTATTAATTGAAGTTTATGTTGATGATATTATTTTTGGTAGTGATGATGACAGGTTAAGCCAGAAATTTGCAAAGGATATGCATAATGAATTTGAAATGTCATTACTTTGAGAAATATCCTTCTTTCTGGGACTTCAGATACGTCAAAGCAACCAAGGAATTTTTATTTCTCAAACCAAGTATATCAGAGAAATGTTAAAGAGGTTCGAAATGGAAATTGCAAACCAGTTATCACTCCCATGCAAACCAATTGCAAGTTAAGCAAAGATGATGATTCAAAGTCTACAGATCAAAGGAAACACAAGTCAATGATTGACAACCTACTATATGTGACAACATCCATCCTAGATGTAATGCAGGCAGTTGGACAAGTGGCACGATTTCAAGCGGCACCAAAGGAATCACATGTATTAGCAGTGAAGAGAATTTTGAGATATCTCAAAGGAACTGAAGAGTTTGGATTATGGTATCTAAAAGGAAAGGATCTATCTCTTATTACCTACACATATTCAGATTTGGTATGTTGTATTGATGACTGATGAAGCACCATTGGAGCATCGTTCTACTTGGGTGAGTTTTTAGTATCATGGCTAAACAAGAAACAATCATTAGTATATCTATCTACAACCGAGGCAAAGTATATTGTAGCAACAACATGTTGTACACAAGTTCTTTGGATGAAACAAACTTTGATAGATATACAGGTTGAGTACGATGAGTCCATTCCAATATATTGTGATAATACAAGTTCCATCAGTATCTCAAAGAACCAGGTGATGCACTCCAAGATGAAGCACATTCCAATCAAGTATCACTTTCTACGGGAATAGGTTGCATAAAATAACATCGGAGTTGAGTATGTGGGCACAAAAGAACAAGTGATAGACATATTTACAAAACAACTTCCATGGGAAGCCTTTGAGTATATTTTCCAAAGACTCGAAGTTATTTCTACTCCAAAATGAATGCTTTTTAATGCTTATCTGGTATGTCTTAGATGTACACGAGGAAGCACCATAAAGAGGAAAGTTCATTCAGGGGGAGCAACTCTGGATGGAAAGATACCTTTTCCATTGATGACAAAGGGGGAGCAATGGTCACAGAGATGCAGAGGACAAATACATGGTTCCAGGGGGAGCATGAGTGATATGACTTTAGTATTGCATGAAATGATTTCAGTATTGCATTGGAGTGTCGTCATCAATGCTAAAGGGGGATATTGTTGATTAAGGTTGGTTGTCATTGATGTCAACCCTTGAAGAAAGTCCAGTAACAAATTCTAGTAGCACAAAGGTTTGGGTAATGGACCCAAGGTTGTTTCATGTATAATGGTATGAGTTTTGATATATTTGTAGGTAATACTATTCTATATGAATAGTACATTTCAAGCCATTTCTGGTGGTATGTGGAACATCACATAAATCTTCATGGTTTGAGAGTTATGACCTTACGAAGTTGGAGGACCCTCATATGTAGGCTGGAAGCCCCAAAAGGTCAAAGAAGTCAAAGAGCTTGCAAAGAAGAAATTATTATTTAAATGGTAAAGAAAAGTGACAAAGTCAAGGAGGATTATTTAAATAATAAAGTGAAGTGACAAAATCAAATAAGACTATAAAGTGAGGTGACAAAGTCAAGGAGGAATTTTTAAATGATAAAGAAATGGAGAACTTTCTAATTATGGAAAGTGGTTAACCCTAAAAATGAGGAAAATAGGTTAAGTGACCTAGAAATAGGTTAAGTGACCTAGAAATAAGTTGAGTGACCTAGAAATGGGTTAAGTAACCTAGAAATAGGTTAAGTGACCTAGAAGTGGGTCAAGTGACCTAGAATATGCTTTTAAGGAAGCTACTTGGAGAGTATAAATAAGAGGAAAGGCTCTCTCATTTCACATCACACTTGAGCATATTGAATATATATAGGTGACTGAGGTAACCAAAGGATATCTAAGCCAAATTTCAGATGGAAGGTGAAGAAAAGAAGGCCGAAATTCAAGGGAGGATAAATTCTTTTGATGATCCTTTCTAAGGTATGTTATTTATAGGTCATCTCACCATTTTTGAAATAATTTTTTTTTATAGAATGATTCATACCATGAAATTGATAGGCCATTGAGGAAACATATCCAAGTATCTGTGGTAAAAAAATCAGCTTGTGGGTCATTGTATTTTTAGAGTTACACTCCGTGGAAAATAAGGTTTGTGGCTAGTCCTGAAACTAGTCTAAAACATGTGTTTCAGGTAAAATTGTTATAACTTCTTCATAACAGATCCAAATTCAGTAAGACCAAATGTGTTGGTTAGATTACATTTTGTAGTATTCTATGTAACATTTTCAGATCCATTCAAAAAATATTATGTGTGGCACACACTGCACAATGTCGCTCTCTAGAATAAGACAAAATTCAACAAGGTATGCCATTTTTGCTATAAATCCTTTTATGAGAGGTTCCATGTAGTGACACCTGGTGGAATTGTATAAAAAAAACTGAAGAACATTGTGTAGTAATTTTAGATCTGTATTCATTACATGTACATAGTTATAATTATTTCAATTTATGGTTGTTGACTAATCCCAAACTAGTCATGTGAGACTAAAGAAAAGTTTGATGAAAATGACAGTCTCTTGTTGTGAAAGTTAAGGAAGGTTTGCAGGTATGTGATCATATACACCAGGTCTATTACAGAGTTACAAATAATATTTGGATGATGAAATTGATGATGGATTTTGGTTAAGGTACATGTTGGGTACATGGTTGAGACAAGTAGTTGATGAGTTGGAACATACATGAGGTGTATAGTTGATGATGTTGGTACATATTTATGAGTCATAGTTGATGAGTTGCTGACACATGATTGGTACATACTTGGTACATGGTTGGATGCACTTGTTTATGGTACAGGTTGATTACAGGTTGTTTGGTGTAGGTTGGTGCATGATTGATGCACCTATTTATGGTATAGGTTGATTACAGGTTGAGGTACAGGTTGATTCATGGTTGATGCATGGTTCAATTTTATTGGTATAGGTTTACGATGGTATATATCACAATGATAGTGTGACAGTGGTTCCATCATTTTACTTCTACTTCAAGGCAGTTGGACGAGGCAAGGACAGGTGGTTGTAGTCGTAGAACATAGGGGGTTATAGCCTCCTTCTGGTTGTAGCCAAAGAATATGGGAGTTGGAGCTTCCTTCAAGTTGTAGCCTGAGAAAGAAGGGGGTTGGAGCCTCCTTCTAGTTGTAGCTGGAAAACAAAGGAAGTTGGTGCTTCCAATGAATGTAATTCTTCAAGACATATAAGAAAAAACATTCTGTGGTTTTCTCCCACTTTGAGTTTCCATGTAAAACATTGGTGTATTGTGTATGTGTATGATTTTTAATTTGTTCATTTCTTATTTACTCTGCATTTATTGGATGATAATGCTACATTGATATAACACTTGGATTATACGGTTAAAAAGGATTAAATTTCTCTATTACTGATTCACCCCCCCTCTAGGTAATCCAACAATAAGCAGAGGTCGAAATGGAAGGATCAGGTGAGGAAAGTGAGCCACATGTTCTAGCAGGATTCGCTAAGGAGTTGCAACACTCCATAAACGTGTCGTAGAGAACCCTGGTACATCATCTACAAGAGAACCAGGAAACAATATGTAGGGGACAGGTAGAGATGACAAAATCTCTAAGAAAGGTAAGTGAAAGCTAGGAGAGGGTATCACAACTCCTGATGCAGATGAATCATGGAGGAAATAAATTTATGCCAACATAGAAGTTAGTGGATCTCAGGGAGGGACTAGAAAACAACAGGAGCACATCCCCCACTATCACACTAAGGGACAGAGCTATGGAGGAGGCACACCACTAGGATAAACATACAACAGGTCCACTCCTAGACCCTATCTACCTACATTCTTGGATACTCAACCACAACATAACTATGAGGATGAGATTGAGGATAATTTTGACCAGTATGCCATGGAGTATCATGCCCTAAGTGAAAGGTTTCAGAGATAGGTCACATTAGATCAGTATTGCGGAATCAAATTTTTGGGCAAACTGAAACAATATCTTAGGCCCAACTATGAACTTGAGCGTAGGGAATGAAAAATAGATATCCCTTATTTTGATGGATATACTAAGGTGACAACACAAGCATGGGTGCAGAAGTTGGATACCTACTTACAACTTAACCCCATGAGAGATATGGATTCCATCAAATTTCCCACCATGTACTAAGATGGAAAATCTCATGATTGGTAGTATCATGGGTTAACCGCATTGGGACATAATCAAATTACATATTACATAGAGTTCACAAAGAGGCTCATTGACATATTTAACAAGGGGGATCCAGAGCTACCTTTTAGGGAGCTCACATAGCTCAGACAAACAGGATCACTGGAGGCTTACATAGAGGAGTTCCATAGGTTGGTAGTGATGGTACAGGACGTCTCTCAAGTGATACTCGTGATGATTTTCACATAAGGGTTGATGGAACCCTTGAGAGGTTAGGTCAAGGCCTTTAAGCCTACCAACTTTCATGATTCCATCTGGAAGACCATAGACTTAGGGTCAACAACTAAGATGAGATTCACTGCTAGACCTCCCAATAAAGGGGGTAGAGAGAAAAGGCTCCTATTAACCAAGGGGGAAGAGACCCAAGGGGGTTTAACTGAGGAAGGGGCAAGATGAATGAGCCCACTAGGAGGGAGTTGAAGAGGAAGTAGTTGTGTTTCATCTGCAAGGAACCATGGGACCCAACACACAAGTGCATGGGTAAGGGAAACACCCACTATATTGAGGTGATATCATACGATGAGGATGAGGATTTCGGTCACATACAAAACATGGAGGGTGAAATTCCAGGACAGACATAAGAAGAGGATGCTGGTCACGACCCTACAATAGATGAGAAGGTAACCATTGCATCCATCAACGGGGTACCAAAATTCAACACCTTCAGGATGAGAGGGGTGTTATAGGGGTAGAAGGTTTTAGTCCTCATTGATGGAGGTGCCTCACACAACTTCATTGACTCAACATTACTGCAAAGAAGACACATACCAGGAGTAGAATTTGAGGGATTTCATGTGGAGGTAGCAGGTGGACATACCATTCCTTGTGATAGGTACATCCCAGGGATGAAACTCACCTTGGGAAGACATGAGTTGGCACACTATTTTTATGTGATGGATATTCCAAACACCAACATCATCCTAGGAGTACAATGACTTAGTAAATTGGGTCCAATTACCACAAACTACAAAAACATGGAAATGTCTTTCACAAAAGAAACAAGGAAGAAGGTGGTCCTCAGGGGTATGACAGGAAACACACCAAGTGTGGTGACAACAAAGTGCATGGAGGCCATCTTTAGGAGAGAAGACATCACTTATGCAGAAAAATGAAGAATTTTAGTCAGAATGGAGAAAAAGGGGGAAACACACTACGCACCATAGATCAAGAAGATCATGGATAGACACAGTAAGGTCTTTGAGCCTATACCACTAGGAGCACCACCAGATAGGGGGTTCGATCACATCATAGAGTTAGAGGAGGGGGAGAAACCTGTCATCACCACTCCTTATAGGATCCCCAAGAAGTATGAGGACAAAATTGAAAAGGAAATCAAGGAATTGTTGGATATGAATCACATCAGGCTGAGCTCCAATCCCTTTGCATATTCAGTAGTGCTAGTAAAAAAGAAAGATGGAACAATGCACATGTGCATTGATTACAGGGTCGTAAACAATAAGACCATAAAAAAAAATACCCCATCCCACAGATTGATGAGCTATTGGATGAGCTCCATGGGGCAGTCTATTTCACTAAGATTGACTTGCGCTCCGACTATTATCAGATTAAAATGAGGGATAAATACATTTCCAAGACTACTTTTCGGTGTCACTATGGACATTATGAGTTTCTAGTCATGCCTTTTGGGTTGACTAATGCACCAACCACTTTCCAATCGTGCATGAATCATTTTTTCAACAAGCAACTAAGGAAGTTCTTATTAGTATTATTTGATGATTTACTGATCTACAACAAGACTTGGGAGGAACACCTTCAACATGTGGAACACATTTTGACTATCATGGAGGAGAAATCCATGTATACAAAGGAGCCTAAATGTGAATTTGGGATGAAAGAGGTCCTTTACTTAGGACACATTATTGGAGTAAAAGGAGTACAGGTACATGAAGAAAATAGACAAGCCATCATCGACTGACCCACACCAAAGAAACTCACTGAGATGAAGGGGTTTTGGGGCATCTATTGCTACTAGAGGAGGTTTGTCAAAGGATTTTCTCAACTTTGTGCACCTTTGACCAATTTGACCAAGAAAGGGGCCTTCACATGGAACCCAGAAGCAGATGCCACCTTTGAAAAAATGAAGAAAGTAATGAGTACATGCCCGGTATTAGAACTTCCATATTTCACACAACCCTTCACAGTAGAGTGTGATGAATCAGGGGTAGGCATTGGAGCCATACTAATGCAAAACATGCACCCAATTGTCTATGAAATCTGAAAGTTGAGAGGTCATGAGCTCCTCTACACAATATATGACAAAGAAATGTTGGCCATCATGCATGCATTGGCTAAGTTCAAACAATATTTAGTTGGAACAAAATTTATTGTGAGGACAGATCACAACGGCCTCAAGTACTTCCTGGAGCAGAAGGACATGAATGAAAGGAAACATAAGTGGGTGAGCAAGATACAGGCCTATGACTTCGACATAGAATTTTTCAAAGGGAAGAATAACTTGGTAACAAATTCTTTGTCCAGGAGACCATTGGTTTATGTCATGACCAATATTTTAGTAGATTGGAAGGCCCACCTCTTGGTGGAGTATTCAAAGAATAAATTTTCTTGTGAAGTAATGGATGGGCAGGCAATAGATGGCAATTTCAGGATTATGGATGACATCATTTACTACAAGGAACAAATTTTCATGGTTCTCGAATCAACCTTCAAGGCCAAGGTGTTATAGGCATGCCATGATTCACCAGTAGCAAGGCACCAGGGGATCGTCAAGACATACATACATGTACGGGAGAGATTTTCTTGGAAGGGTCTAAAAGAATATGTGATGAACCATATCAAGGAGTGAAACACTTTCCAGGCCAAAAAATATGAACACACTCACCCAACAGGACTACTATAGCCACTTCCCATTCTAGAGCAGAAGTGGGAGAGCATATCCATGGATTTCATCACAGGCTTGCCCAAGGTATAGGGAAAGGATTTCATTTTCGTAGTGGTGGATAGGTTGACGAAGTTTGCACACTTTTTTTCCATTGCCATAGATTTCAGTGCAACACAGATTGCAGACCTATTCTTCAGGGAATTTTTTAGATTGCATGGGTTTCCCAAAACCATAGTGAGCAACCGAGATAATAGGTTCATGAACACTTTTTGGCAGGATCTCTTCGAACTAGTAGGTACAAAATTGACACCTAGTACCAGTTATCACCCACATATGGATGGTCAGACAGATATAGTCAACAAATGGGTTGAAGGCTACCTCAGAAACTATGTGGCAGGAAAAAAAGGCTTGGGTCAAATGGCTTCACTTGGGGGAATACTGTTACAACACCACCTACCGTATGTCCATTGGTATGCCTCCATTCAGGGCCTTATACAATTATGACCCTCTCTCCTTTGTAGAGATTGCTTTCCATGACAACATGGCTCCCATGGTTCAGGACTAGATTCAGTAGAGTCGGTACATCCTCAGGGAATTAAAGGATCACCTACATAAGGAACATAATCAACATAAGGTATAGGAAGACAAGCATATATTTGACCGCACCTTTGAGGTAGGAGACTTGGTTTATTTGAGGCTCCAACCATATTGGCAGACATCAATTGAAATAAGTCGTGCAAAAAAACTCCAACCTCGTTTCTTTGGTCCATACAGATTCAACAGGAGGGTAGGGGATGTAGCTTATGCATTGGATCTATCCCAGGGAAGCAGAATACATAATGTCTTTCATGTTTCGTGTTTGAAGAGGTCCATCAACAATCACATCACTCCTATCGAGGAATTTCCACCCATGGATGAAGAACGATAGTTGGTACTGATACCAGAGGAGATACTGGGAGTCAGGGAGAGGAAGCTAAGGAAAAGAAGCATAAGAGAATATTTGGTTAAGTGGAATAAACTACCTATGGAGGATTCCATGTGGGAAGGAGAGCAGTTGATCCATAAGATAGGTTCATAATTGCTTGTGGGAAAGAAATTTCTAGCAGGGGAGACTATAATGTCCCCCACCTCTTGATGAAGAGGTTTGGAGAGACTAAGTGGTCTAGCTTTCCCCACTATATTATAGTCTCAGGTATATTGGGGACAAAGTCAATCATAAAATGTAATATTCTAAAGATAAGATGACTTTGTGGAAAAAGGGTAACTCGAAAAAGAAATAGAAAGGATGAGTTAGGTTAAGAGTTAACCCTAAGGGTAAAACTAACTCAATGGAGGAATATAATGGAGTTATAAATGAAATGGAAGGGCACACTCTGTATTCATTCTGGATTATTATCATTTTTTCATTGTAGCTCTTGAGCACAATCCGTTTTGAGGGTTTTGAGTCTAAAACCCTAGAGATAAACTTGGTGGTGAAATATCCCACCTTCCTTGATCCAGGCTTGGTCCCGGAGGTGAAATAATCCTCCCACACCATTCTAAAGTGTTGCAGGTTGGTTCTACAAGAAATCACCAGGTTAGGGCACAACCTAGGGGGGTTTCTAGCTAGGGGGCGCACCATCTTGGAGGTTCCAGTTCGATCTGCAGGACACAGGAGGCATTTGGGAAATCCAACACCTGGGTTCTCTTCAGAGGTTCTCTGGTATCATTCATGGTCTATTCCATAGGATTTTATCCTTGCATTTTATTTATGTGAGCTAGGCATGCTTTCAAGAGGAAGAGGAGGTCTTACATAAAGGTATTTTCAGTGTTTGGAGGGTCATATATTCATAGTTTGGTTTGAGACTTTAGTATCATGGTAGCAGTGGCCCAATATATGATCTGACAGAGTCTGTTAGCATTTAGAGGTCCCTAGAGGTGAAAACATACCCTCTTGACTTTATCAAACTAGGGAGGGCACAATCCAATTTAGGGATTGACCATTTGGAGGAGCATCATTGCTCTTATCAACTTGAGATTGATTCTAGGGGTTTCTAGTAACCCGATCTACATTCTGAGTGAGTTTTGGAGGATTTGGAGGTCAGGAGAGGGTAGGATGAAATTTGAGGGTTTGGAAGCATCCAGAGCATGGTGCAACTCATCCAGTTGAGGAGGTTTGGCAGTGAATTGATCATGTTCTTCCATCTTCAGTCAGATCTACTTGTTGGTGGCCTTTGGAGGCTTGGATTTCTTCTATTATAGACTTTTGGAGGCATTCTTATTGTATGGTTCTTATTATTTTATTGGCTAGAAGCCCATTTTGTTATTATTGGGGCTTAATCCCAGATCTACAATTCTCTTGTATACATAGG
>SNQJ01S0258422.1:0-12389 GCA_010110895.2 Picea sitchensis | reverse complement strand
CAACAACATAACCATTTGTTGGTTTTATCTAGGTTTATCTATTCTTCTGTCTTTATTGTCTGAGTTATTGACCCAGGGTTCATGTCTTTTTGGGTTTCCAACAAATCCTCTAAAACTATCGACCCTCCTGGTAAACCAGAAGGCAACGCAACACACAAAATGTGCGACGCAGTCTCACCCGAGATAGATTTAAATGGGTGGCTGTAAGACTCGGGTGTTTACAGCCTAGGATTGAGTATGAGATATGAGATCATTATTCAGAGCCATCTATTATCATTCACACTAGAGATATTACTATTCTTCATGGTTATGCATTTAGCTTCCACAGTTCAATTCCTTACAGCATAATCATATTTCATAGCAATATATTAACTCATTCATTAAGCACCATAATTAACTGCTGAAAGAAGACAAAGATATGCATGCATTCATCATATTACACAGATATTACTGTGGTTCACCCCCTCCTGGGCTACATCCACGAAGATTTGGCTCTTGGCTCTTTTATTATGGTAGTTCTGTACCTCCAGCATCGCGCGCTTACAATTCTCCTCAAATGGGTAAGATCTATATGAGGCGAACTAGATCGCACCAGGCTCCTTAGCCTGCGATCTAATCCTCAGATCTTCACTAGAGCCCATGCATATTTGAAATGAATACAATTTAATTCACCATATAGTCTACACATCATAGCCATAGCATAAATATATGGATTCCTCAAATTAGTAATTGCATAAACTCCATTCCCTTTGACAAAAAACCTTTTTCCTTCAATTCACCAACCTGCCAAAATTTCATTAACATCATTATTTTGTGGAACTGCTCCACCCATATTGTGTTCATGTGTTCCTCGGGCTCAAATAGTCTATAGTATTTTGTGAGGTTGGTAGGCTAAAAAGAAGCCACACACTTTCCTTGATGATTACTGATAATTCTAGTATTGGTATATATGTGCGTGAATGATCCATTTAATTACCTTCGAACAAGGTAACACATGGGTCCTAACTAGTCTGTTGTGGGGATGAGACCTCCTTAAATTAGTATAGACATTATCATCCACATTTCTATTAGAGGGGTCACTTGGAGGAATTACATCATGGTAATCCTCTTCTTTGAATCTCCTGAAAATATAACCTCATCCAGGAGAGGCTTGAGACCCAATATTCACGTATGTATCTTTGAACATGGGTTTCACAAGCTTAATTCTAGGTTTGGCTATCTCAATAACATTTGTAAAGGGATCTAAAGTTTCTTCCAATTCACTTTCCAGTGTTTGTGGAATTTGCTTCACTTTAACCTTTTTATTTGACTTGAGACTCTTCTTAGGAGTTGTTTTCTTGGGAAGCATAAATTTTGCAATATTTTAAGAGGAAAATCCATATCATCTAATATTTTCATTTTATACTTTAATAGCTCATTTTCTATTTATGAGTAAAAATAAAACATGATATTTTACTAAATTCCTATTACATTTTGATTTTAAGATTATCATAATTATTAAGAGGAGGATTTGAAAAGCTTGCATTTTCAATTACAAACAAACATTTTAAAACGAGATCAATAAGAAAAACTATTGTTACTTCTATGAAATTTTGTTCCTTTTTTGAAAATAATTACTCAAATTACACAAAATTCTTGGGTTGTGAAGCAATGACCTATAATTTGAGTAATTTCATAGCACTTACAAAGCTTCCACGAAATCACTCTGAACTTGCGCTAACTAAACTTGGCGTTTCATCGAATTTCTAATCACAAAGTATTGTGATGCCATTGCAGTGAATTTTGAATCTTTTCAGCACGAGTGTCAAACCTTTTTTGCAATGAAAGGTTTTGAAGGCACTTCTATATTGCGATACGGTTTATAACTTTCGATTGGCACAAAGTAGAACTTTTGGCTAATGAATTTACCAGAGAAAGCCTTTGCGACGAATTTTGGAATTTTATTGTAGTGGCTTTTTCAATTTTCTTCCAATGAAAGTGAAAACAAAGGATCTACAAGAGAATTTTGTGGGCGAAAAAAAAAATCTTGCGGCGAAAATAAAAACTTCCCTCTCGATGAAAGTGTGTGACAAGGCCTACACTAACGGAATTTGTGGGAGAAAATATAACTTTGATGTAGGGAATTTGGGAACTTTCCGCTGCAACAAAACTCCACAACACTCCACAACACTAAATAGATGAAAGTCTAATGAAGACACTACAATGATTATTTTGACTTGCTAAATCGTACAAATCAAAACTTTGGTTCACAACAACTTCCTCAAAAATATTCTAAGTGTTGAAGATTCTAAAATTTGCTAATTAAAGCGGGGGAACACAAAGTTAAAAAATAAGACAAAAGTGATCAGTAAAAGAAATAAATCCTTTAAGATCAAGAACATAGTTTTAAAGTTATAAAACTGAAAGCTTAGGCAAAATGATGAAAAAGTCAGAATGCAAAGTTGGGGTACCCAAAAGTTTGATTTTAAATTTGGGGTGTGTTGAGGACTCAACACTTTCCAAGGTATCGATATAATAAATAATGCTACTTGGTGCAAGAAAAACTAAGAGAGAGAAGAAAATTGAAGTTGGGGAAGAAGAAGGGTAGCAACAAAACAAACAAGCTTGAAGTGGGACAATCTTCTCAAAGATTAGAGGATGAAGAAGATATTGAGCCTATCCACAAAGAGTAGAAGATTGTCCATGAGCCAAAGTCATTTGCAAATATTGCCAGTGAGTAAGAAAACACAAATCTCTTATGATAGTTTATAAATCACGCTTTGTAATGATTTCTTGATCAAGGATCGAATCCCATAAAATGTTGGTTTTCCAAGGTAAAAATCTATGTTGTCATGTGGTGATTTTAGTTGTTGTGTGGTTGATTAATCATTGTGTGCTTGGTTCTTTAGATTAATGTGTTTAATGTGTTCTTGTGTGTTGTGTGGAGTACTTGCTACAACCCATATTGACATCATAACTTCTTTACTCTGCATGTTGGATTATTCATGGTGTATTTTCTTTTAATTGGTTGCAATAAACTATATTCCAAAGCAACATTTCATTCTTATTCATTCACTTGGTGACTAAATTACAGTGGTAACCATAATACCAAGGACCTAATATGTTCTTTACTCACTCAATTCATGGGCCGAGTTGCTAGTTTATGTAACAATATTGTGAATGATTAGTTGTGCACGATGGTTGGTTCCCATGATATAGTTATTGGTTTTCTTGATCATTGGGGTGATTCTCTTTCTTATGCATTATATTTAAGCTTTGATACAACCATAAATTGAATATGTGTTGATTCACCCCTACTTTGTTCGCTAGTGTAAGACTTGTTTGTGCTTTGTTTACGCAATTGAAAAGCAACAACACTACAAATTGGCAATTTAAATAGGAGTGTCTTTTACTATTTGTAGGCAACATTGTCACCTACTCGGATATGTGGAGGTACATGTTATCCCCTGTTGGAAGATTGGTTGTTGTCATTGATGTCAACCCTAGTCATTAGTTTTGGACTGCCAGATTGATGAAGGTATTTGGACATGAAGGACAATGCACATGCATATACAACACGCATGGATGGATAGTATACATAATGTTGTTTCCGGTGGTAGGTGGCACGTCACGTGGATACTCATGGTTGATGAGAAATGAATTTTTGAAGATGACAAGTGAGTTGAAGAAGGAAGTACAGTTCGGCCCTGAAGATAATTAAAGAAAAGAATTACAAAACTAGAAAGTGTCAGGTTGGCCCTAATGTTAAAAGGAAGTGACATAAAGGGTATAAATACATCTCATTAAACATTCATTTTTCAACACACACAAGTTTGTTAATGAACAAGGAGATATAAGTCGAATTTCAGAGGAAATCTGAAGTAAAGAAGGCTGGATTTCAAGGGAGGATGAATTCTTTTGGTGATGTGTTATAAGGTATGTTATTTACAGGTCATCTTATCATTTTCGCTATAAATTTTTTTCTAGAACTATTCAAATGGTGAAATTGGTATTGTATTGAGAAGACATATCTAGGTACCTGTGGTAAAATTTTTATCTCTTTATTCACTATAATTTTGGAGATACACTCTGTGGAAGATAGGGTTTTTGACTAGTCCTAAAGCTAGTCATAAACATGTGTTTCGGGTAAAATAGTCATAACATCTTCATAGAGAATCCAAATGAAGTGAGACCAATTGCATTGGAAAGAGTACGGGCTTTAGTTGCATGTGTAAAAATTTCAGAATATGATGTTAAAAATTGAGCGCGGGGCATGTTGTACAAGTTCACTCTTCTGAATAAACCATAATTGAATAAGGTCTACCATTTTCTCTATAACTTGTTTTCTGGGAGGATTCAAGGAGTGAAACTTGGAGGAGTTTTAGAGAATACATTGAGTAATATTATCTATAGGATAAGAGTATTCCAAGAATTGAAGAATTGCAGAAGTTGAAGAAGTCTAAGGAAGCATTATCAGGTTCTATGTGATGGTTGGTTGATGGTGATAATTTAATGTAAAGTTTTATTATCTCTCATATATTCTTGGGTGGAAGGAAGGGGCAAGGATGGATAGGTCAACCCTCTCTTGATATTGGATGATTATATATTCCTTTTGGCGGTTTATCCCTCCCTTCATATTTGGAAGTTGTAGCTACCTTTGGAAGTCATTACTTCCCTTGAACAATAACTATTGATTATTTCTCATATATTGTGCATGGTGTATTGTGGTGTATTGGTGTAAATCTTATAGTATTGTTCATTGCTCATTGGATATAATTGAATGGTTTAAGTATAAGTTTAAAAAGTTTTTAAATTGTACTTGATATTGATTCACCACCCTCTCAGTATCAACATCCCCTACCCGAGGGATAACTAAGGAGGTCACGCCTCGAGGCCCACAGGTCCTAGACATGGAGTACCGAGAGCCAGATGACTTGAGAATTGCCCCAGAGAGCCCCTCTTTTCTTTAGTGCAGTCCATTTATCAACAACAACAGTGTCCACCCCACCAGCTTATTCCTGAAGTAGCAGTAAGTCTTTCTCCATGAGGTAACAAGTCCAGGTATCATGGTATGTGTCACTCTGATTCTTGAAGCACTTGAATATGTTGCATTGAATTCTCCTTCATTTCATAACATTAGATTGGAAATTATGCTCTTTGACTTTGTTATAACTGGAAGGGTGACATGGTGCCCTAGTAAGTTAATCTCCCTTAATGATGGGTTGCCACTGGGTGGGTCTGTGAAAGGTCATCATCCGTTCCCTCCATACTTACCACTTTCCATCTTTATTCCTCCTATCTCCCCTAACCTTTGTTCAGGCATTGGGATTGGCCACACTAGGAAGGGTTGTACCTTGCCTTATGGGAAGAAGGTGCTAAAGTCCCAAAGGGTAAAAGTAGATGGCAAGAGTCAAAAGGAAATATTGAAACCTTTGAGATGCTTCACCCAAGGACTCTCGAGAAAGCAGTTAAAAGCTTCTCAGTAAGAAAAGGGAACCCATAAGATAAATAAACACTCAAGGTACTAGTTGATGGATATGAGGTCTCATCACGAGCTGACCTATTATGACCATGAGCATGTAGTGGTTTGATACTACCACCTATCTGGTCACCAAACCATGGTAGTTTCTCTTGGTGGCATAGCCAAGAGAAAGGGGGCCTGATCACGAGCCAACCTTCTCATCTCCATGAAATGTTTGTGGATAACGTTGTCACCTCTAGTCATCAAGCCAAGACAATGTCCCTCAACTTTTCCCTTGAAGCACAAAAGAAAAAGATCAAAAGAACTAAAGCTAACAATAAAAGGCAGTGAATGGGTTAGGAAACAATTTCATTTATGACAAGGCACAACTAACCCTCTACAAAGGCACCCAAAAGTAAGACATACATTTTTCTGTTATTACTGCACCCCATGCCAACTCATACACTTACATTACCTGGATTGGCTCCCACCTGGGAAACACCCCAAACTTAAGAAATGTTAACTCAATAGGACACCATGAGACCTTCTCCAAACCTAACTTGTCAAATTGCATAACATCTTTGAGCATTTGTCTGAGTTAAGGGGGGTTTGATGCACATGTTTGGGTAATTTAATTATTGGATGTGATTTACATGCTATGATCCCTATGGATTATGAACCCTTGGAGGGCGTACTTGTTGTTGCTGCAGGACCTTTCCCGATGGACAAGTAGACGTGAGGGAATTATTACGTTGGACCTTCATGAGGGCTTAACACCCACAGATGGATGTTGTAACCCCAACGAGGGGAAATAATACATTGAAGACTTACACCAGGAAGAAAGAAGGGTGTTTCCTTTGGAGGCACCTTGACACACCTAGACCTAGGGGGATCTTTCTCTTCCTTCTGGACGTTGTCCCTAGATGGCCCAAGACGTCACCATCATGACCCTGAACATCATCCAAAGCTAGGGTTTTCATTTTGGAGGCAGTTGTGAGCTTGGTGGCATGTGTGGGCATCATATGGGGCCTTTGGAGGCCAAGCATTCTAAATCCTAGGCCCAACATTCCACCTTGGGGCCTCAACGTCACCCTAGAAGGGAATGACGTCACCCTTGGAGATGTCTTTAGATGCTAATTATTTTTATTTATGTCTAAATTGAATTTATTTGTAAATGGCCAGGTTGGCCTTTATTTGACCTAAAATTAATTAAAGGTCACCAGTTTTTGTATAAATAAACATAAAGTACATTCATTTTTACATAACAACTCCTCACACAAGAGGGAGTGGTCTGAAATTTGTACCCTATTTGGGAGTTCTTGGCTGAAATAGGGAGGCACACTTGTCTTGGAGGCTAAATTTTGCAACTTGGATCATTTTTTGGTGAAGTTTTACTTAGCAATCTAGGGTTTTATTGCTTGATTATTCTTGGTGAAGTAAGTAAATCTGCAATTGTCATTTCATTTTGAATGGTTATGGTATATTTTCTTATTCATGTTAAAGATTATGAAATTGTTTGCTTGACAAACCCTAGGAGTAAAGGACTTAAGATACTACTTCTTTGCTCTTCATTTGCTAGATTTTACTAAAGTGATTTGACCTAGAAAAACTTCTAAAGCCCTAAAATACTAGCACTTTAGAAATTGTTTTCTAGTTTTTGTTGCTCTTAATATCTTTCAATAGTCTAAGGAGGAGGAAGGCACTAGGGTCTAGAAGTGCCTACTCTCTAGTAGCTCACCTCCCTAAAGTTTAGATCTTGGAAGACTTAAAGTGCTAACTCTTCTAAGATCTATCCTTCACTTAGACAAATATAATCATTGTTGTTACTACTTCCAAGTGAAAGCCGCCACCTATTGACTCTATTACCCCATAAAGGAACTTGTCCACTTGCTTTAGTGAATGAATTATCAAATAAACACTCAAACTCTCTTCCTTGAAATTCTTGCTAACTTCTACTAACTCTAAACTAGACTATTTCACTAGTTAACTTTTTGTTGTTGCAAATCACTGCTACAACCATACTAATCTATATTAATTTGCTGCATACACCTACATAACTCACATCTAACTCACTCAAAAATTGCTTGTGATAATTGCTAAACAATCTACTTGATAAATGCTAAGTTTCCATGATATTTTCTTGGAATTCTGAGCACTAATACTTGTTGTTGTTACAAAAGATTGCTACAGCCATCTAACTGCAACAAATTTTCTGCAAAATTGACATTTAATGCTAGCTAGACACTGCAGAAAATGTTTGTGATAGTTGATTATCATTTTTCCTAGTTAAAGCTACTTTTTATTTTCAAGCAATTCAGAGGCATATTTCTTGTCGTTGTTATAAAATACTTATTGTTGTTGTAAACTTTGATATCGCTGCAATTTTATATCAGCCAACTTATATTTCAAAGGTTCATTGTCTTATTGAAGCACTAACATCATTTGGTACTTGAAAACTGCCATATTTTGCTTTGTTGTCTTGTTTTGGGCAGGCACACTTCATTTTTACTTTTGCTTCATCTCTTAAAGACATAAATAACCTTTTGACTTAAGTGACCAATGAGAGGGGGGTATTCTTGCATCTTTGTCTTAGTTCATTAGCCCTTTAGGTCACTAGAGACATCTCCCTTGGGCTAATCTTAACATACTCCTAAATAGAAAGGGGTTTCTTATTAAGATGACAGTGATAGGTCACCCCCTTGTTACACAAATCTTGCTTCACTTGCCTTGGGATTTGGGCAAGTACATATTGTGAAATAACATTTTTGGTGCCATTGCCGGGGAACATTGAGTCAATTTTCCTCGAACGACATTTTTTCAGTAAGCCTTTATCCAAAGCCTTTACTTCATAAAGCTTACCTGGCGACTCCACTGAGGGTGATTCCCTCTTTTCTCTTTTATGATCCCTAGAAGGATTATCTGGCAACTCCACTAATGACAAAGCCAATCGTGGCTTCTCAATGGGACCTGGGTAATTTTAAACCCTTATATATGAGTGAAATTTTGGGTTACCCTCAACAAATGCATCCAAGGTATGAAAATTGGCTCCCTAGATTCACTACTAATGATGGGGTTAGGGCCGAAGATCACATGGATAATTTTTGGGATTTATTTCAACTCCACCCTATCAATGATGATGCTGAAGATTTAGCAATGTATCTTTTCTCTGCCTCTCTTCATGGCAATGCTAGGAAATGGTATGATGATCTCCCTAATGCTAGCATCACATCTATGGACCAGTTAGAAAACACCTTTCTCGAGAAATGGGGTATTAAATTCGAAGATATCCACATGCTAATAAAAATGCTCGAATACATAAAAAAAACTAAGAACGAGACTGTCAAGGAATTCCATACTAGGTTCAAGAATTTGCCACAACAAATTCCTAGAAGCCATTGTCCTAAAGATAGGTACCTCACTTACCTCTACACCAATGCACTCTTAGTGCATTTAGGGTTTCTCCTCAGTAAAAAAGAGCCAAGAACAATCCAAGAATCTTATCACATGGATATACAAATTGAGGAAAATATCTCCTTATTCAAGGGAGAACACCTCTTTACTCCAGGAATTGAATTTGATGACCCCAAAGATACCCCAGATACTGTTAGTCTGGAGAGATTAGTTTCCCTTGAGACCTTTGTTATTAAATTCCAAGAAAAAAGGGAACAAGACATCGATCAACAAGAGGTTGAGGAGAAGGATCTTGATGAAGGTTACCAATCCCATGGAGAAGAACACGAATTTACTCATGCTTCTAGCAAAGATAATGATGACTTGGTTGAAGAGAGAGAGCCTAAAGATATTAAAAATGATGATGAAGTATTAATGTGTGCTCCTCCTGTAATGTCCCCAAGGCTGAGCCCTGTTGTAAATCTTGTTTATGAAATGAATTGTAAATATGTTTTACAGGTTGGTGAGCCAAGTTTATATAAGTTGGTGGGCTTATGTGATTGTTAGGCCAGAGAGCCTAAGGGTTGAAGGCCAAGAGCCTGATTTTGTACATGTATCAATGCAGGACATTAATAAAATATAAACACCGCCGCGTGCAAACCGACCACGATGAATGAGTGATAGGGGACTAAGCTTCCATAGAGTGGGCAAGGGATTAGGGGCTGGAAGGTGGGAAGAGGGGCCAAGTGTTGAGCCTAGGGGCTTAAGTACTTGGGGAATAATATTTTAATATTATTCCAAGGAAGACCNCCTAAGTTCTTTTGGAATGACAAGTGACTTCCAAATGGGGAGGAACGCATGCTGATGGAACGCATGCAGTTTCATGGGTGACAAGTGTCAACCCAAGCACATGCAGATAAAATGACTGAGATGAGCCATGGTGGGGGGGCGACCTCCATTCTACCTGACCGTCTGAGCGTGAACCAGTCCGACCTCTACAGGAGACCTCATGCACCTTCTGAACCATACATCCCCTGAACCAGAAGCCTGTGTTGATTTCGGGAAAAAGTCTATGGTTGTTCTAGAAATCCAGTACACCCCTTCTCTATTCTAAACTGTGGAGTCTGAATCGAACCCTGTGCGGACAACTCATCACACATCCCTGAGAATCCAGAGTGTGAGTCTATCCCATGTTGCCAGATTGAAAAAACAGAAGTGTCCCGTCCCTGCTAAGCTTGGTTATGCTGTTGCACCTGTTTGTAGCTGCCTTGGGGTGTTCGTGTCTAGATTCCCGTTGATTGTGGTGGATGTGTAGTGTTTGATCCTGTGTGGCTTGTTGGCCAGTTTGTACAGCACTCTCTCCAAGTGAGAGAGGTGGTTGAAGTTGGAAGAACATGTAGCTAGGCCTGTGAGCGACTCTCTCCAGGTGAGAGAGTGTGCAGAGGAAGGAGAGAACTCCTGGAAGGAACCGTGTAGCTACCATAGAGCTCGGAGACTTCCGGTCCGGTCTGTTGCTGAAACCCAAGGCAAGGGAGGTTAGTAGCCGAAGGATTGTCTAGGTGACAGATAAGGTGTATACTCTTGGGGTGGAACAAACATGTGGGGAAGAAGAGTCTGTGGGTAGTGGGCATAAGTGGTTCCTGGGAGAGAATCCTTCCTTGTGACTGTGTGTTTTCCTTGTAACCTCAGCCTAGCCTAGGATTCCTTGCCTTGGGGGTGGAGCTTAGTCCTAGCTCGGGGGTGACCCACTGCTGAGCTTGATGAGCAGTGTGGTCTAAGGCTGGGAGGTTCGTGGAAGGCCTGCACCTGGTTGGTACCAACCATTTCAAAGATAAGTACCAAATGATGTTTTAATTACCTTTCTGCATGTCTGTGTATTTATATTTATCATGTATTCTGCTGTGCATACGAATTAATGTTAAAGCCATTGATTATTTATAATAGCAGTAATTCTTATGGTTACTCTGAGTTTAAATGTGTTTCATTTGATTTAAATTCATGTCTTATATATAGAATTAAGTATGAGATTGTTATTCCACGAAATAGCGCCTACTCAGCTCGGAATGGGGGCGTTACACCTCCCTCTGATGAAGTCATCCCAAATCCTTTTCCTCCTGCACAAGAGGAAGAGGACGAGGTTAGTCACTTTCCTTTTCAAGTTTTTGATGATACCTTATTATATGATTCAGAAGGTGAAGAAGAAAGGGAACCCCTAAACGAGCTAGACCCTCCATATTATGAAGCTAAATATGTAAGGGAAAGTCATGTGGACAAGGCACTAATGCTTGCTCCACCATTTGATGAAGTTACCCAAATCTTAGAAGTTCCTGCACAAGAAGACGTGAATATGGTGAGTTGTTTCCCTTTCCAAGATTTTGATGATGCCTTATTTTGTGATTTGGAAAGCAAAGAAGTGTTAGAGGAGCCTTTGGATGCTTTAATCCCTTCTTGTTATGATGAAGGAAATGACATGGTTAATAATATTGAGGATTTCATACATGTTGGGAAACGTAAATGGGATGTAATTGGTTATGATGGATCCTATTTATGACATTGAGGATCATTTCCAATGTTTCCTTTACAACTATCATACCAGGTCACTACTAATTCTGACATTTGGCAACAAGGAAATGATATAGTTATAGACATCTCCAAGGGTGACCTAGTTCTATGCTCTCCTGATGATTTTCGTTCATACCTTGATGATTTTGATGAGTATTCCTTTGAGCACTTGGATTTATTCTATGAAGAAGATTATCAACCACCGTTGTGCTCATATCTTGATAAAGGCGAGGACATTGCTATCCCAAAGCATGGTACTTGTGACAAAGTTTTCAAACTCCCTTCGACTACTTTACCTCGCTATGTCACTAAGGGTGTAGTTGGGAAACATGTCCCTTGTCTTGAGATTTCTCAGGGGAAAACACTTCTTTTAGAATTCAAGGGTAGGTTGAATACATTAAGAAGAAGTTTATTATCTTAGTCTTTCAAATTTCCCTTAGAAAATTTCCAATCATCCCCTAGGTTCTTACTAGTCCTTTGCCAGACCTCAGGATGTGATGACGTCCAAGGTAGCCAACCTTAATAATCTTTGAGTCAATCTTTTGAGGCTTTGATTTTTCACGATCCCTTTTTGAGATGGATTGAGCACTTTCCTAGAAGTGTGACTTGGAATAATTTTGTCCCTCCCTCCCGCCTCCATGAGCTAGACTTTATGATTTTTGATGATGTGATACATGTTCTAACTCATCTTATTTTTGTGCTTGACTTGACATTGTTTTGGTTTATGATGAAGCACAAAGGCATGTATTATGAGATATTGTTAGGATGGTTTCACTGGTTATTTGACTACACCTAGCATTCAACGAACATGTAAGTAGAGGTAGGTAGGTATTTGCATCCATTATATATACCATCTGCATATCATGTTAGCATAGTTGTAGTTATATTTTACATATTATTTTGTCTCACTTGTATATATGTGTATGCTCATGATTATATGCTAGATTAGAGATGCTCTTTTTAATATTATATCATATATGAAAAAGGGGTGATATCA
>SNQJ01S0258421.1:0-12389 GCA_010110895.2 Picea sitchensis | reverse complement strand
CTTGCTTGAGTAAACTAGTTTAATGTTATTCCTTGCTAGTTTATGTTCATCTTTGATATAGCTTGGGATTGTAGTTTATCTCCTCCTATTGTTTATCAAGGGAAACAATCTATACCATACTCTTGTTTGCACTAAGATTTTGCAGGTCATCATCAAGGGTTTCACTTGGGTTGTGCTTGTGGAGAAGCCTACTCTTGAAGCTCACAAAAACTTCAAATCTTCTTCTCTTTACCATATTTTTTTGCTCATCCATTCCAGCTTATTTTTAAGCTAATATATTGGTGCTAGATAGGTCAAAATTATAATTTATCAATCATATTTGTTGGCTGGAAATTTTTTGTGTTTACACAGAAATTTCCCTTCACTTTTCTTGGTGTTTTGCAGCGTTATCAACAAGCTTTTGCTTGCTGATTTTGCAGGGCAGCGTCATATATTGAGAGTATTTGCTACACACGACACCTAGGAGGTTTCCAAGCTTGCTCTTCTTGAGCTTGGGTAACATCTCTCCTATTCTCCCTTACTCTTACATAATTTTCTGAAGTTTTTCTTAGGGTTAGATTTCTAAAAGTAACTTAGTTTAGATCTAATCATTCTTTGTTAATATAACACTTAGATTTAGTTATTCTTTTGTATCATTCTTTCATTCTTTATTCATTGGGTATATCTTAGATAGATCTACACTCTCAAAGCTTGGTTTCATATTTCTTCATATGCTCTTGTATCTAGTTTCTTATGGTTGGATAGCCTCATTGTGTTTACTTTTTTCTAGATCTATTATCTTTACGCTTTCTAACTAGTCCTAGATATGTATTGATGGAGTTCTAGATCTTATTCACTTGCTAGGTTTGTTGTTTATCCACAAGCTATCCTTATTTGTATTTGGCACATTTCTTGTGGTGTTTTGATTGGTTTTAGAAGCCTAGCTTGGGGGCATTTTTTAGCCCACGGCCCAACCTCTTAGAGGCCACGGCCTAGTGCCTTTTAGGCACCTTCCTTGTGCCTCTTTAACCTCAAGGCCCTGTCCATATGGCTCGAGCACCTTACTGTTCCCTTCTTTACTCATTTTATTTGTTGGAGTAATGGCTTGCTCAGTATCTCCTAGACACTTTAATGCCCACATTACTGTTTGCTTTCTTCTTTACATCAGCAACATTTGGTTAGTAGTTTAAGATCTAACACATATGCTAATGGTCTAAATTGCTTACATATTTTGCATGCATATAAGGTAATCTTGTTGTGTTGGATATCCTTACACTTATGCTAAAGTCCTAAAGCTTCTAATCTCTTAAGTTGTCACAACTTAACACTTGCATCTCACATATAATAATATGCTGTTTAAAGGTGTAATGCTTTTGGTTTAGGTACATAGACTTGATTTTGTTTTACAAGTAATTGCTTATGGTGTAAATGATGTAGCTGCTCAATACCTTTTGTTCTCATAAGCACATACTTCACATAGTATCTTTCAATGGTTTCAAATGCCTTATCTTAAGTGCATATGATATTTGGTTTAATAATCTGTGTATGTTTCTAATGCTTCCATTAGGTATGCTTTCACATCCTGAGCAATTCTCCTCACACATATAATACACCCTCTTTGCACAGTATATTTACATTAACATCTTACATGCTAAGGTTTGGTTTAAAACATCATATAATACATTGGTATATTTGTTCACATTCGTGCATATGTTTGACAACAAGTCATGCTAATTCTTTCAGAATTTTCTAGTATCTTAAGCATCACATCTTGACATTTGCATTACACATACATTTTATCTTTGAACTTGGGTGAAAGTGAATGCTGATTTGAAACATATAAGTTGTTATTCTTGTTTCTAAGGTTATAAATTGTTCAACATTTTGCTGTCATAAACACTGTTTTCACACACCTTAATGTGCTCACGTCCTCACTTGGTGCCTAACTCCTTATCTTATATTGTGATTGGTGGTTAAGTTGATATACATGCTTATGGTACCTTGCTCACACCTATCACACACTTGGATGATATTCCATATTTAATATATTTCATATATTTGTCTTTGATGTTTATGGATGCAATGATCATGGTTTAATCTCATAAGTTTTAAGATTAATTGTTTTATCATTTGATACTTGTGATACATATCTATGTTTTGAATGTTGATGGTTTAGGAGAATATGTTCACGCTTTAACTTATCTCCTAAGCTATCTCATTTAGATTGCAAGCACACATCACATCCATTCACTTGCTTATGGTTTAAAACATATAAGGTACCTTTAGTGTTTATCTTTTTATTTTAAGTTTCATTACATGGTTTATGATCACATGGTGAATGTCTTTTGAAGTTATGTGATGTTACATTTGATGTTTTAAGCATTGTATTACATTTGGTTATATCTCTTTATGTGATGGTGATGGTATAAGCATTTTTTTTCAAGCATTCGTTTCAGTCACTTTTACTCGACCATACGTTAAACAACTAAAATAAAGTGCCTAAAACTCATTTAAACATACCCAACACACCTAAAGACCCACAGAGGTCTAACAACATTTAGTAACATTTTAGGAGTTTTGACAACTGTTTCTGCCATCTAAAAGGGGCGAGAGGCGGATCTTTGGGGGAGGCAGAGGACCGTCCCGTGATTCCGTTGAGATTCAACTTCGACTACTTCAGCTTAGAGGTGAGAGTGGCCAAGGCTGACCTTGGAAAGCTAAGTACAGGAGTAAAGCCAGGTATCTTAGTACAAGGCTGATTATTTGGCAGAATAAGGAAGTTGAGACACACACATAGATTAGGGGGTTGGGATCTAAGAAAAGCGTTTAACAAGAACACTAGTTGCATAGATCACACTTGTATATGTTTTAGGGATAATGAATGTGATAGATAGCATTATACTTATTGATAATCTCATTTTCTCATATCTTTTCAACCACCAGCTTGCTTATTTGTTCTTTCGCAATTACTGATGTGATATGTTGGTTAATGTTTCATTGAATATATTCTAATCAATTATCATTGTTGTGGTGTGGATCAATAAGTGATTGGTATCCCACTTGAGGCATCTTATTTGATCCTTAGTATTTTATGGTTAGATGCGGTGAAGGCAGTCCAAGTTGAGTAAGTGCCACTTGGGGTATGTTTGGCCCTAGGGTGTGATCTGTTATATCTTGTTCATCTTTTTGTATATCTTGTATTATTTAGCTTATATAATTCTAATCTTTGGGGGTTGGGTAGTTTGATTGAATTATGCAAAATTGCTATTATGTAGACCACTGCCACATAGTTTATTATAGACACTAATTGGATGAGGAAGCAGGAAAGTGATTGTGCCTAGAAGTAGGTTTGCACTTGCATTTACTGCTTATCATCTTAGGCTAGTCTTCCCATAACCTATAATATCCAATTAAAACTAACTCCTAGAACTTTGTAAATAAAATCAACTTAGTAACATAGGGACAACCCCGCTTGGCTTCCCTAGGGAGTAAGCCTAGAAGGAAGAAATTCCAGTCAAGGTGACGGCGATTATTGCTGAGACTTAGACATTGTGTCTCCGAGGGCACACTAAGTGGTAGGACTGCTTCCCGCGTTTGCAGTGCAAAACAGCAGGCTGATACAAAGCGGAGGCCAGCAGTCGTGTTGTTGCATCATCACCAAAATGAGGCGATGTTCTTGGCAGAGAATTGTTACGGTGGCGTAAAGACAACAAATTCATTAGCGATATTTTGGTGCAATTGAACAAAATGAGGGCTAGCAAACAGGGGTCCAAGTAATCACGGATAATGCACGGGTTTGTAAAGTTCGGGGTTGATTGTGAGTAGATATAATCATATTTTTGGACTCTTGCATTGTTCATAATTTAAATCTCATTTTGAAGAGATTGAGACAAAGCGAATGGATTAAGGAGCTCATAGGGAAAGCTTGGGAGATCATTAAATTCATCACAACCACCACCAGTCTCAAACAATGTCGAGAATACTCCAAATTGGAGTTGCTCAAGTTGTTGAGACAAGATATGCCTCAAACTTCATCATGTTGTGTTGCCTTGTTGAGGTCAAAAGTGCATTGATGAGTATAGTGGTGGGTGTGACTTGGTGAGTGGTGATCGATTGAGAGGAAGTATAGTGTGGAGGGTGTTGATTGATGAGGATTGGTGGAGCAGGTAGAATTCTTGCTCAAGTTTGCATTACCTGCATTTGAGCTTCTTTGAGATGCAGACACAGACAAACATTTCTTCGGAGAGATTTATGATGGCATGGATACCATGGTTGAAAGTGGAAATTATTACCTGGAGGCTCCCACTTTGTTTTTTCTCGAGGTTGACTTTGTTGAGCATGGGGTTTGTTCGCGATGCGTTAGCTCACACTTGCAAGCGTGAGCTAAGTCCAGCTCACTAAGTGTGTCCTTGGAAGCACAATACCTAGGTTCTGACCTGTTGTCCTTTGTGGGAACCTCTTGAGTCTAGGCTCCTCCTAGGGAAGCCAGGGGAGTAGTCCCTAGTTTCTAAGTTAAATTTAGAGTTAGTTCTAGGGTTGATTATTTTAGTTTGTTAAGGGTTGGGGGAGTCTAACCTATGATGCTAAAGGCGGTAATGCAAGATCTGGGGGTTGTATGTCAATGAGCCCTTTCCCTAGATCAACTAAAGACTAGTCGTAAAGATTGGGCAAGGAGTCAACTAAGTTAAAGGGTGT
The DNA here is from genome assembly GCA_010110895.2 of Picea sitchensis. Classification (NCBI taxonomy): domain Eukaryota; kingdom Viridiplantae; phylum Streptophyta; class Pinopsida; order Pinales; family Pinaceae; genus Picea; species Picea sitchensis. The sequence goes on along the minus strand of SNQJ01S0258421.1, from coordinate 7,715 downwards.
TCCCGTTACAATAAAAATTACAAGTTGCTTACAAAAGAATAATTATTTCACAACAATATTAGTTACAAGTAATTACAAATAAAGAATGTTAGAGACACAATGTTACAATATAACAAGCTAACCACATTTGTTTAAATGTGCAGAATATCAAAGAAGATTTAACATCATCAACACATCAAGAGCATCATCAACATTCACATGGATACTTAGGAGATTGAAGCGTAGGTGTCCCACAATGATTATGATACTCAACACTTTAGTTATTTAACCCACAAAGTATTATTAAATGATTAAAACCAAGGTTTGATTGTTTAATAGATTAAAGGTTTCTTAAGATTATAAAGTTTTATTCACCTTCCTTAGATATTTCACCAAAACCTCCTCCCTCGATTGCCAAATGGTTGCTGGATGCACAAGAAGTGAAGCAATGAGGCCCACCCTATTTGTCTGAAAATCAACCCAAAATTGAGTTTTTATGGAAATGACACTCCTTTGTTCCGTGAGACCGTCCCTGGCCTATCATCTTTCGTTGCCCTCCTCAATTCTTGTTTTAGATGGTGAAGATTGTGGTTTTAAGGTACCCTATTAGTCTATTATGTTAATATATCAATTAGGTAGACTTTTAGGTGTTATTTAGAGTGTTTTAATGATTTTAAGGTGCCTTAAAAGTGTGATTTGTTGCCAAGGCCGAAATTGCTTGACTTATTAGATGTATTGCCAAACTACGGAAATAAAGTATTAACTTGTATATAAAGCAATGGAAAATGGCTGAAATAAAGATTTAATGTGTTACCATGCACTAGATCATCAACATGTATAGCTTGCTATGAAAGAAAAATTTAAACCTCTGAAGTGGAACAACTTGCCAACAAGAGTAAAGAATGGCCCACTTTTATTTTATGTTGATTTAGAACATTTAGATCCAAGCACAAGTGTGATAAAGAAGATTTAAATGTTAGCCTATACTATCAACTTAACCATGAAAGTTACTTCAAGTATGTGACAAATGGCCTTAAAAGATTAAAGCATAAAAGAAAAACACCATTCACTTAACTTATTGAAACATTCAAACAATTAGGGTTTTAGATTTAAGCATGTAAAAGAATAAGATCAACCTTAAGGAGCTTAAACATGCAAATAAATCTAGCTGTGTTGATTATGCCCAATGAGCTTAAACTAAGGATTAGTATGAGTGAGATCTAGATCTAGAATATTTTAAGGCATTAAACACTTAGATCAATATACATATTAAACTAGCCTCACCAATTGGGTTATTCCTCTCCCAATAGGTAGGTTATTATTTAGCTTGTTTAATCTAGAAACAACTTGGAAGAGAGAGAAATTTTCAAGCAAGAGAGACAAGCTAGGGAAAAAGACAAACAAAACAAACAAGCAAGCCCTATTTGCGTCTTAGGGTTTGGGAGATGTCTTTCATCTACCAAACCCCACGTTCTAGCTCAAAAGGTGCCAAAAAGGCAAGAAAAACAAGATCTATGCAAAGCCCTAGCTACCCCAAGGGGCTCTCCTGCATTAGGGGAGGAGGCCCGTGCCACTCCTTCTCCCTGGCTTGCTGAGCCACTAAGATCAACAAGAAGGAAGAAGATTTATGCTCAGGAAAGCTTAGAAATTGAGAAAGGAGGTTGAGAAATAGCTACCAATCCTTTTGGGTAGCCAAAACCCCTCAACCAGATCTGAAACCAGCAAAAACCAGCAAGGTATACTTTCTTTAAAATGCTACCTATAGTAAAGTGAAAGCTTTTGCCTTTTAGGAAAAACTTATACAGAAAAATTGACAAAATTTGATATAAATGTACCTATCTTGCTAAGTTAAACTAGCTGAAATATATATATGAATGTGAACAGCAATAAGAAGAAGAGTAAAGGGTGAGAAAGTATGGAGTTTGTATGTGTCTCAAGGGAGCCTTCTTGCTTGATGTGTTCCCAATGAAACCCTTGAAGCTTAACCTCCAAAACTTGAGAGGTGATGTGCATACAGAGATAATATATTTGCATATGCTAACAAGATGACATTTCAAATCCTATCTAGCAAATCTAGATATATAGATCTACAAGCACATGCATTGATAGATCCCAAGTAACATTTGCCTAAGGTCCAATGTGCAATCTGTGGAAATCTAAGTAAAATTTGCCACACATATGAGGTAAGAACAAGCATATGCATAGCCTTTCAATTATCCTCCAAAGCTTCTCTTTATTTATCACTCAAGAAAATCGATCTTGGAGAAGGAAAACACTCCAAGATCCTAAGAGCTAAAGAATGGAAATTATGGAAAGAAAGAGAGAGAGAGAGAGTGAAATCCAAGTAGCATAACAATAGCTCTGAATATGGTAAGGAATGAGTGAGGAGATGGATCTATTTATGCTTGGAGAGCAAACCTACCTCTCTTGGATGCAATGTAAAGTGTCCACCATCAAGCAAAAGATGAGATCCCAAAGGAGGGTTTCATCTAGGGTTTTAGACATGGATCAATGAGGTGGATGAGTTGTGGAGTGTTGGGATCACACAAAAGGGAAGTGGGAGGCTAGAAGAAATTGCCAAGGGTTATAATAAGTCTCCCATTAATTTTCTTATTATTTTTCACTTTTTTGGAGACTTTCTAGATGGGAGGCACCCCTCTAGGCAAAGTGACATTTTTTCTTAATGGCTAGGTGAGAATTTATGATGTGAGGTTGGAAAGGTTAGGAAAAATCTCTCTTACACTTTATCATCTTTACTTCCACTCATTAGCTCATTTTCTAAAATTACATTTTTTGACTTTATCAAGACTTAGCAATTAAAATTGTTGTTTTGATTAGGTAGAAACTCAGTGGACAAACCCATAGCAAAATTTGTCCAACTGAGGCCCGAAACTTGGTCCAAGGTGTATGGGGTGCCTTTCCATTTCTTTTGAGCACAAATACCCTATATCAAAATCCAAAGAGACCTAGTTTTTTACAATTTTATAAAAATAATTATTAATTAAATAATTAAACATACCTCAAACCTGGGGAAATTTAATTAAAAAAACTAATCTAAACTCGACAGAATTCCATGAGACTCTCTCTATGATGTCTTGCATGGTCTTTTACAATGATTCCTAACAATAGTTACCCAGGAGATCATTGGCATGTTTCCACCACTTTTGGAGAATTCTTGCCAAGTGTGGGGAAAACTCAGGGAGATCAATAATCTTTGAAAAGCCCAATTGATAAACTGAGAATAAAAAACCCTCAGTCAGAAGGAACTCTCGATGAACCCCGTCCAGGAGTGTGACTTAGACATGTGACTCATGGAATATTACATTATTATTACGAGTGTGAGTCCATTTACAAAAAGAAGTCTTTGGTGAAAAATGTACAATGGGAACCAAAATCTTAGACAAATGAGCATCGATGCATCTCTTCATGGCACATGGAGTTGACCATAGGTGCTAAATGGGCGGTCAACAAAGGTCCATCATTATTTTTAAAATTGGAATGGTTAACACTCCATTGTACACTTTGGCACATGCTTTAAATCCAAGATTTTATGATGAGGATTTCATTTCTCAAAGCAATGGGAAGAGGATGCCCCACATAAGGACAAGGAGGAGGCCACACGAGTGAAAAAATCTTTTTAGAGGTTGTTTCCATCTTCTCGACAAACAAATGTTAGAAATTTGGCGGTACAACTCTTTGGATTAAGGATTTGCAAACATGCGCTTTGGAGGAGAAGCCACCATGGACCCGGTCGATAATTGGATGATCATGGAGCAAATGGTGTATGTTACAAAGCCTTACCACTCATCATTTCATTCATTAGGTGAAGTCCTTGGGTTGGGATCGCATATGGCTGAGGATCTTGTATATGTGTGTTCAAACCTCCGCCTTGTGTCTAACAAGGGTGAAGAATATACAAGTGGACCTCGTAAAGAGTGGGATGTGGATGCATAAAACCTTGACTTAGAGCTCTCTCTACATGTGATATTGATGATGATGATGCAAGTCGGGAAGTGGAATTCAAAGTTATCTTCTTCCTTCGAGGGCCCTAGTTCTGCTTGAACATGCATCTTTTTTCTAGTACGATGATGAGGATGAGGATGGTCTTATGATTATTGATATGTAATTGTAGTTGCCTTTAGCTCATGTTTTTTTTTCATTTCAGCACATAGAACCTTATTTATATATTTGATTTTGGATGTAAACCTCATCTATAAAGGCTAATTTTGGATTTTTCTTCTTGCATCATGTAATGAATGATTTTCATCATCTATGGGAGTTAATATGGACATGGTTTCCTTCTAAAATGTCATTTATGCATATTATGTTTTCTTGCAATATAATGCTTTATTTTTTAAAAACTATATATATATATATATATATATATATATACTATATAATTTTTATTTTATTTTTATATCAGCGTTTCCCAAGCCCGTTTCCATTTTTAGAGCTGTTGCATTATTGTACGGTTTGAAAACTTAGAAGCGTTCCCGTTTACGATACACTTTAAGGTTGTGGGGCCAGAGCTTTAAAATCTTTGCGTTTGCCTCTAAAATTTGTTATGAGGCTAGAACTTTAAGTCTGTCAGTTTGTCTTTCTAATGTAGCAAGTTAGTTTGGCTATAGGAACTCAATTTAGTATTTACTATTATCCTTTTTATATGATATTATGGGATGATGCATCATGATTTCAGTCTATAGATTTACAAATGATTTAATGATTTTAGTTCTAATGTTGTGATTCATGAATGGTTTTGATTCTTAACTTTGAATACTATATTTTAAAATTTAAAAATATTATTATATTTTTGTCTGCAGTAGTTTCTGCATTAATAGGATCTGGCTTTCAAAATAGGATCATTATCCTTTCCTAGTAACCAAATAAAATTGTGCTTGCTTCATCTTGCATCCAACTTATTGCTTTTATCAACAAGTCCAAAGTTTTATGAAGCACTAACATCAAATAGTACTTGCAAAAGATAGTTTCTTGTTACTTTGTTTCGGGAAGGTACACTTAAACAATACTTTGCTTCATCTTGCTAAAACTTCTTAGGATTTTACGTCAATTAACCTGAGAGGGAACATCTTTATTGACACTTCAACCTTTGCCTTCTCAAACCCCAAATTCACCGAGGGGGCGTCTCTGAGCTATCATCCCTCCAGATTTACATGCGGCCGGTGAGAATACATTCTCCTGAGGATGGCTAAAGACCCTAGGCGGATCTAGGGCACCCAATTTACTCACAGGATATGTGGTGCAGGGACATATAATTGATGAAGATTCCCTAGAGGTTGGCTTGAGGGCCCACAGTTTGTAACGGGTACCCAATACACTGAACATAGAGTCTTGGTTTGTAAACAAGAAGATGAAGACCCTAGGTTAGTAACCGGGGGCCTTTGGTTTGTAACGAGAATTGCCATGCTACAGTGCATGCTGGAAGCAGTTAAGTATTAACCAGGGTTGAACTCCCTAGGTTTGTAACGAGGAATTTTGGTTAGTAACGGAGATAACCATGCAGAGGCATGGGAGTCTTAATTAGGACCAAGCATTTTAAGACCTAGGTTTATGGCTTGAGGGCCCTGGTTAATAACCAGGTAACAAATACTGAGGCATGCAGGAGTCTTGATCTAGGACAAGCATTTTGAACCCTAGATAATATAGGGCCCAGATGCCGACCCGAGGGGTATACCTAGGGCATGGGAGTCTTGGTTGTAACCAAACACTTAAAGACCCTAGATATACATAGGGCCCCTGGACTGAGTCCAGGGTAACCATGCCTGGTGCATGGGAGTCTTAGTTTGTAACCAAGCACCTAAAGACCCTAGATATTTCCTAGGGCCCGCAGGTGACAGTCGGGGTGCCCATGCATACAGAATGGGTTGATCCTTGGTCTCACGACCTTGGTGTGAAACCTTGTTGGTACATGACCTTCCTCGAAGAAGGGCACAACCACAAGTGGGATGCCGTCCCTTATCACGATGATGATAAAGTGGGGTTCACCATACTGAATTGATGTAATAGGTAATGCCACGGTATCAAGCCCTTGTTTGATTGTTTGAACCCTTGGTGTCTTGGGTCACTTGCTTGTGGGCTTTGTAAAACCCTTTACCCACAATAGTGAGCTTTAGTTATTTGTTTGGGGCTTTTATTTTATCTTGAGGGTTAATTTAAATATTAATTTAAATATGAAAATCACATGTTTAAATGTGAAATTTAAAACATGTGATTTGAATCGAGTTATTTTATTACTTCTATTACCCTCCTACCCTAGCCTAACTTATAAATAGAGACCTCCCCCTCACTTGTTCAAAAACATTCTATTGAGACCTTACCTTGTGTCTCTAACCTATGCGTGGAGCCTCCTGAACTCGTGGCCTCAGTCCAGCACTTTGTTGCAGCTTGTTTGTTGAGTGTTGTTGCAGTCCTGTTGGTGAATGACCTGTATTTGAAGTGCCATACCTTGAGTGTGCTGATTAAGGGTGCCGCTATCTCTGTTGGAGAAACAGTGACCTGTGTTTGAGGGTACCATACCTTGAGTGTGCTGATTAAGGGTGCCGCTATCTCTGTTGGAGAAACCGTGACCTGTAGAGGGTGCAGTGTCCTGTTAAAAGAAGGGGAGTGCATTGATACACCAGTGCAGCTGTCCATGCTAGTAGATGCCTTCCATCCGGGTACTGCTGCCTGTGGAGAAGGGGACGCTGGCTGCCAGGGTTATTTGCTGAGTGTAACCCCGTGTTTTTGCTGCTGCCTCATCCTGACTGTTGCTTGATGTGGGTTAGGGTTTTATTGTTTGGTTTTGGCTTTTCTTTTGTCTTGACTCTGGTGGCATAAAAGTTCATTCAAACTGTGGCGTTTAGATCTCTAATAGATCTGAACCAGCTCTAACTGAGCATAACACTCAGGACCTATTTCCTTGTGGCTGTTTCATCTTCAGAGATAAGGCTGTGGACAGGTATGTTTCTCTTTAGAATACCTACTATTCACTGTATTCAATCCACTGCTGTTTAGAGAGATTATTTCTGTTTTAGTTCAGTATATTGATCTGAGTTTAATAATGCTGAAATAGAATGAGAGATTATTTCTGTTTTAGTTTCAGTATATTGATCTGAGTTTAATAATGCTGAAATAGAATGACTGTGATCTAACCTTGTTTTATATTGAGCTCGAATTTACTGTTGGAGTAATTGCATAGATCTTTGCTGTCTATTGAATCTACTGTTGGAGTACTTTCCATAGATCTCTGCTGTCTAAATTTAAAGGATTGGAATATCTCTGTTAAAGTCAGGGTTTACTTTTTATGTTGAGATCTAGATTTCTATTTTATATAACTTTACAATCTTAAGATCAGAGTTCTATTGTACTGCCACTGTCTATTGCTGTCTTGTACTTCAGATCTATAGGAGTTTTGTTTTAATTTTTAAAAGGAGACTGCTGTTTTATTCTTACCCTAAAAATCTAACAATCCCTAAATAGAAAGAGGTGTTTTATTAAGGTGACAGTGATAGGACAACCTCTTGTTACACCAATTTTCCCTCCTTTAGCCTTTCTCTTTAGGACAAGTACAAATTGCGCGATAACAAAAGGTACAAATCGGCCCCACCATGTAAAAGATAATTAATATTGTGTAATGATTAATTATATTTCTGAGTTGTTCAGGTTGGCCCTATTGTGCCAAAAGACACACCTATTGTTGTGTTAGGTCTTGTATATATAAGAGTGGATCCCCATTGTGG
>SNQJ01S0258419.1:0-12248 GCA_010110895.2 Picea sitchensis | reverse complement strand
TTCCCTCCCAGGTCACCGAGTGCGGACTATAATTTTCCCACTGGACCTTGACCTGATCTACCGTTCGACGTCGTAGTTTTCGAACGCGATGATCCAAGATACGGACTGGCTCAGCCGTGAGCGCCCCCTCGTCCAATACCTATAAGGAACTCATGTCAATAACATGTGCAGGATCACTAATATAATGTCTCAAAACAGATACATAAAAAACATCGTGCATACACCTCAAAGAATCAAGCAAGGCTAGTCAATAGGCCACGGGCCCCTTTCTCTCCACAATCTTGAAAGGTCCCATGAACCTAGGAGAGAGTTTAGCTCCCTTCCCAAACTTGATCGAACTCTTGTGTGGTTTAACCCACAAGAAGACTCGATCGTCGATCTCGTACTATGGTCGACACGGTGCGCATTGGCATAACTCTTCTATCGATCCTGCACTTCTTTAATCCTTTGTCTTATTGTTTGCATTTTCTCTTCCATTTCTTGGATCGCTTCTGGTCCCACCAGGACCCTATCCTTAAGCCGATCCCAACTCAAAGGCGTCCGACAAGGTTTCCCGTAAAGAAACTCAAAAGGCGCCATCTTAATGGTGCTCTGGTAAATGTTGTTGTAAGCGAACTCCACCAGTGGCAAGAATTATTCCCGACGCTTTTGTTGGTCCAGCACGTACATGCGCAACATGTCCTCCAAGGTCTGGTTCGTTCATTCGGTCTGCCCATCAATCTTCGGGTGATAAGCAGTACTAAAGTTAAGTTGGGTTCCCAAGGCCTTTTGGAAACTCATCCAAAATCGTCTAGTAAACACCGATCCTTGATTGGATATAATCCTCTTAGGCACACCATGTAGCCTCACAATCTCACTGATGAAAACTCTAGCTATGTCAGGTGCCTGATACGTCATACGCATAGGAATAAAGTGAGCGCTCTTCGTTAGAGTGTCTACTACTACGAAAACCGAGTCATGTCTCCTTGTCGTTAGTGGAAATCCAACAATAAAATCCATTGAAATAACCTCCCATTTTGATTCCAGAATAGCGTGTGGGTGTAGTAATCTTGTTGGGTGTCTATGTTCATCCTTTACCTATTGACATTCTAGACATATGGCCACATAGTTGACTATGTCGACCTTCAATCCCTTCTAGAAGAATAAGGGTTTAAGGTCTTCCCTCATCTTCGTGACTCTCGGGTGAGCCATGTAAACTTCTCTATGAGCCTCACTCAGGATCAACATCCTCAACTCGTCGTCGACGGTACGTAGATCCGATTTTTAAACCTCAATAATCCATTGCTATAAAATGAAAATCCTTCGAATCGTCGTACCATCATCGTGTTTTGTCCGATAAAACCCTTGACCTCTTTGTACCAGTCATCATCATGCTGTAAACTTAGAATATTTTCACGTAAATTTGTATGAAGAGGCAGCACCGAAAAGATGCATGGTCTCCGACTCAATGCATACGCCACTCGGTTCATTGTTCTTTTTATGTAAGTAATCTCAAAGTCATACTTGCTAAGCAATTCCGACCAACGCGGTTGTCGCGCGTTTAGGTTGCTTTGCGTAAAGATGTGTGGTAGTTCATAGTGGTCAGTCTTTAGTTCAAATTTTCATCCAACAAGGTAGTTTCTCCAAACCTTCAAGGCATATACGATGGCTAACAACTCCAAATCGTGTGTCGTGTAGTTCTCCTCATGCCTTCTCAGTTTCCTCGAAATGTAAGCAATCACTCATCTGTCTTGCATCAAGACCCCGCCTAAGCCTTCCTTGGATGTGTCAGTGCATACCAAGAAGTCCACGTCCATGTCAGGGACCTTTAGTATTGGTGCTATTGTCAACAATTCCTTGAGCCTACGAAATGCTTCCGCGCATTTCTCGCTCCAAACAAACTTCTTGTTTTTCTTCTGCAATTCCGTGGTCGGATTTGCTATCTTTGAAAATCCCTTGACGAACCGTCGAGATTATCCTGCCAAACCCCTGAAGCTACGCACTTCCGGGACATTCGTTGGCGCAGGCCATTCCATAATAGCCTCGACCTTGGTTGGATCTACGGCGATGCCTTCGCCGGAGATGACATGCCCTAAGTAGAGAATCTTTGGTTGTTAAAATGATCATTTGGATAACTTGCCATACAATTTGTGCTCTCGCAGACACTGTAGTACCAAGCGCAAGTGCTCGTCATGCTCCTCGTCGTCCGAGAGTAAATCAAAATATCGTCAATGAATACTTGGATGAACTTGTCCAAGTACTCACGGAACACCCCGTTCATCAATTCATAAATACCCCTGGGCCGTTTGTCAGTCCAAACGGTAAAACAGTAAACTCGTAATGTCCCAACCTCGTCTTAAAGGCGGTCTTAGGGACATCATCGTCCTTGATTTGTAACTGGTGATACCCTGATCACAAATCGATCCTTGAGAACACCGTCGCGCCCTTCATTTGATCAAACAGATCATCAATCCTCAGAAATGGATATTGATTCTTGATCGACCTTGTTCAATTGACGGTAGTCAATGCAAAGCCTCCACGATCCGTCCTTTTTTCATATGAAAATAATAGGTGCACCCCATGGTGACACACTAGGACGTATCAGACCCAGGTCCAGCAACTCCTTCAGTTGCATGTTCAACTCTTGTAACTCCGGAGTCGACATTCGATAAGGCATTCTTGCTATCGGTTCAATCCCCAGTTTTAGGTCTATGGTAAACTCCAATTCCCTCTCCGGCGGCATCCCAGGTAATTCCTCCAGAAAGACGTCTGCAAACTCTCTCACCACCGGAAGGTGTTCTATACCTTCCGCTACTCCCTTCTCGTTTAACGCAAGGATCGCATAAAGCTTGCACCCCTTGCACATACTCTTCCGTAGCTGTAAGGAAGAGATGAACCTCAGGGAAACTCCATGGTTCTGTCCTACAATCACACGTCTATGTCCCTCGTCATCGACGAAGCTCAACCGTTTTGTCTTACAGTTGAGTATCGCCTCATGCGATTCCAACCAGTCCATACCAATCACGATGTCATAAGATCCTAAGATCGTGACGTATAGGTTGGCCCTGGTGACAAACTCTCCCAGGTTAAGGATACAGCCCGTAACCTTTCCTCCAACCTTTTGTTTGGCTCTTGAGGCCATCTCTATGAAACTACACTCATCTTGTTCGACTGCCTCTACCTTAATCCTTTTTAGCGCTACACCAGAAATAAAAATCTCGGTAGCACCAGAATCTATCTAAATACTAAGGGTCTGGTCAGAGACGGTACCTGTCGTCTCGAGCATAGTCGACTGATACTCTATCTGGCGGTTATGCACCTCTGCATGAATCTGATGGGCCTTGCCCATATCTCCCAGGGTAGTGGGTCTGGCTGATCCGGTCGCTCTAGTCCTCTCCACCGGTAGTCGCGCTGGTAGTGTGGCCCCCCACACATCCAACACCCCTTCTTCAGTCCAGTACTCCTGGTACCTAAAGTCGAAGATGAATTCTAACAATAAGGCCAAACTCGAACTTCTTGACCTTAAGTTTTTGGGTAACTTGGTGCGGAGCATATCAAGCAGCTCCAAAACGGGCCTCATACTCGGGCACCGTAGCTACCTTGTCGCAAGGCGTCGAACTCGTTCAGTTGACGCTCAACGAATTCCTTAGAAATATACCGCTCTTGGAACCGTTCCCATGACACGTCATCTAGGATCATGTTCAAAAGTGGTAGGAGCGTCTTCTTCCATAGAAGATCGTTCCCCTTTAGTTGAAAGACAACCAAGCAGACCTTCAAGCTGGAAGTCGTAATCGTGAAGTGCTACGCCTTGCTCCACAACCGAGCCTCGACGGCACAGTCGTCCGCGACACTCACGGACTTGAGAACTCGACTCTCTTGAGTTCTCGATGGGTGGTAACAGTACTAGCTAGGGTGCATTGTGGACCCTCAGGGGTACAGGTGCCCTGGCCTCATCTCAGTACTGATGGTGAATCAAGGCCTTTGAAATTACCTGGAAAGGCCTTGTCAGACCACCATCATCCCTTACTACTAGAGAATCCAACCCAAGGACCTGTTCCTCCCCTTGGGGTTAGACTTTGAGGGCGCGAAACTTCTGGAGGTGTCGCACTTCCATCTACGATACCTCATCGTGAATCTCTACGGTGTCATCTAACAGGGATCATCACCATGGCAAGTTAAAGTTTTAAATAGCGTTCGGTTAAGACTCAAGGGTTTACTACAGTGGAAATCATGGCAATCCACAGTCGCAGGGTTGAACCCACTCTGATACCATGTGTAACAACCCCATCATTATGACTACAAGCGAAGCAGAAGGTGAAAAAAAAAATTTGTTTTTTTTTTGCTTCTAGGCAAGAAGGCAATGACTACACAGTTAACCACACCTAGACAACGAACACACGCCCACAGATCAGGCGACCGACCACTGAGACTCTTCGCACTAGCACAAGATCAACAGGGCACAACATGCGGGATTCAAGGACAGACAGAAATGACTACCCATCCCGACACAATAGCCTCAAGGGCCAGGTAACTAGAACCTCGATGGCGCGCCACCATACACCGGAATGTGTTGCAACCCAGGCGCCATCAACGAACTTACAAGTTCGACAAAACCCGCGACGGGGTAAGACCCTAGCGAACTCAGCATCGCCTCTATCCAAAAGGGTGCGTAATGATCCCCTCGTCAGGAATCATGCCGTCCTCAGGCGATAGGCGCGATGATAACCTTGGCACTACAACCCTATCTAGACCAAGGACTCTAGCTGAAACCAACTCGCTAGGAGCCAAGCTGCTAACCAGAGGACTTCACCCACACCTTAACGTTAGCCTAGCAATTTAATTACCTCATCATTCCATTTAATTGACGACTAGGAGATAACCACCCAAAAATAGGTATATATCCTTCCATAGCAGCACAACACTTAACCCGTCAAAGGACATACAAGGAATACATGGGTGAGTGTAGGTGCTTTAACTATCATCAATTAGGAGATCACAAAGTCTAGCACAATAAACTTATTGTACAAGCACATCACATAAATAACATTGTTCCTTGGAATCTTCATATTACAGTCTTGGCTTGAAAATGCATATTACAGTCTAAAATCCTCCAATGCACTCTGTTTCACACACCGGATAATCCATATCTCATAAAAGAATCACATAATTGTAATACATTTCTTGTTTTTATGGAAGGACAATCCTTGTTCCTACAAAGTAGACAGTCTTCTTGTTTAAATCCTTTAATCAGAAAGAAAACAAACAATCATTCAAAACACTAACTTATTACTATTAACATATCAATTAAATCACGGTGGTTAGGTCTGTACATATCAATTAAGTCAATTTGGTTAGCTATGCACATAAGATTAGAGTTATTTTAACTGGAAATTTATTATTGGAATTTATTATTGCGGAGTAAAAAAATTTGTTTCGGGAGATAAGAGGCAAGAAATCAACATTCTGCAAGCCATAACAAAAGGATTGGGCATAGGTGCAAAGGTTCCAAACTTTCGGCGATTTTTCCATATCAAAAAAAGCAGCAATCTCCTCTTTCTGAAATGGCAAAGAAGTGTTTGGGTATCAAAGCTAGTTGTAGAAGGAAAATAAAACTTGTAGTTCAAAATGCAACTTTAAATAATAGATCCCACTTAGAATTTGTTGCGATCTATCACAAAACTTTTCATAGTCTTGTTTCTTTAGCAAAAGAATGGATGTTATGATGTAATGGCCTAAACGTTTAACATGCCCAAGTGGCAGACAAGTGTCAGTACATTCATCCAGAAGCTGTAAGGTATAAAAAGCAGTTTATCCCTCTCTATTTACATATTTTAAGAGTCAACTATGTGTTATCAGAAATTGAACTCGCGATCTGGGTCTCTGATTGATTTTTATCTACCAGTCGTGAGATCGTAGTTTTATATTAGATATTCCACTATAGGGTTTTACCGATAACCATGAACAAGGAACGGTGAAGCAATAGTTCTGCATTTGAGCAGTTTATACAACCAGAAGCCAAGACATGTATGGGTTGTCACTGAAATTTGTTGTAGATCTAATCAAATCAGTTAGTTCCTTGAGAAACTTCTCAACTCAACCCCAACACCAAAATAGAAAGAAAGGGCTAAAACACTGGGCAAACTGAGAAATGTTTAAAAACAATAATTAGCAACTATGGCAAAAGCCCAAACTTGGAACAAGGATTTGTAAAAATAATTACATAGCCCAAAAAAAAATCTTGTACAAAGGAAGGAGAGATGACGACTACAGTTAATGGGTCTTCTGCCTCTCAAGTGGCTTTTCCACTGCGACTCTGTATATCCAGTAAACAAAAGATAAGAGATGGGCAACAATAAGAGCGATCACCAATGTTTTTGTTGTCTTTTAATTAAGAAATGTAATCGAACGCTGGCTACGATATAAATATAATCAACGCTGTCAGTCAACAAGTAGAGACAGCCTTACCATATATTCGTCGCCCAATATCTATAGAGAGTAAACATTAATGCTATCAATTAAATCTATGAATTTTCACTGACACCCAATATATAAAAACAATACAGCGTTTTAAATGGGCGGTCTAAAACAATGCAAAGGTTGTCAATCCAGTGACCACAGTCTCATTTCGTCTTCGAATAATAATGAGCAAAGGTAAAAACGCAGAGAACGTTGCTGCCAAAAGGAGATAAAGAAGTTGTTGGCAATGGGGTTTGTCAATGAGGATGGAGGTAGCTCGTGAGGGAGTAAGGAAGACGCACAGGTAAAAGGGATTCGCTCAGCAATGAAAACGCACAGGAAAAAGGGCATTCGCTCAGCAATGGAGACGCACAGGAAAAAGAGCATTTGCTCAGCAATGGAGACGCACAGGAAAAAGAGGCATTCGCAGACCCCCAATTCGCCTCCAGGGACAGGTTTAAATGATAAGGAAAACAGATCACTGGCAGGTGTAAAAATGCAGGCCTGAATTTGACACCAGTGTTATCCAATCCAAAGTACCAAATCAATGCCGACTTAGAAATTTAAGTTTTTTCTTTTGTTCATTTCCGAGATGCCCAACAACACAGATTGAATTGGATTATTTTCGCGTTCCAGGATACCAGTACGAGAAAAATTGCAGGTTGATACTAATCTTAGACTGAATTAAAATGCTAGGATAAAATCATTTAATTACCAGGATATAATCATAAAATTACTAGGATAAAATCATTTAATTACCAGGATATAATCATAAAATTACCAGGATAAAATCATTTAATTACCAGGATAAAATCATTGAATTAAAATTGCCAAAATTCCGACCAACGAAAACTGAGAAGAAAATCACATCATATCCAAATCCAGTGCGCCAATTTTTATTTTTATTTTTAAAACGCAGACTTAATTTATATCGTTTACACTACCAGGGTAACAAAATTTGCAAACTGAAATTGCATCTTTTACATTAACAGAACACCAATAAAAATTCGCAGCCAATAGTAAAAGAACACAAGGATCCAAGGGATAGTTGTTGAAACGATCGCAGGGGTAACCAACACTAAGCAAGAAATCCTTGCACAGAGACACTTTTTCTAGAAGGCGCAACAAAAAATTGTCAAGGACAACAACAGAGGTAGCCGACAGATGGGTTCATCCTTCGCTTCACCATCCTCGCACAGAAAAGCAGGGCATTGAGATCCATAGGTCTTTTAACGCTAAGGCGATGACCGTAGATCGGGCTCCTGGCTGACTACTCAGGCGAGGACTAGTGAGCTAGGGACGAAGGCTAACAGCCACGAAGGTCACAATCACTCACAACTAGGTTGTCAAGACATGCGGGAAAATGAGGCCAAGGGAGTCAACAGTCGTCGTGCTAGGCTAGGAAAGGTTCATTCATCAATCTAAACAATCGATATACTTACATAATCAACATGCAGATCCAATCATAAAACATACAACAATCTACCATTCAAACGAAAAAAGTGTACAGTTGCTTGTTTGCCCACTCCAAGTGACGTATGCGCGCTCTGTGCAACTCCCGCTCGTCGACCGTTGAGACTTCACTGGTACCTCCCAACCAATGCTAGGGGTACTCTTCTTCCCCCTTAGCCCCCCGAGCCACAAAGGGGCCACACACACTATCTAGAGGTTTCGTCTAGCTCCCAGCTCGCTTCGCAAAGCCAAGCTACCACTCCTCTCCGAGCTGGGTATCCCAACTCCCACAAGTAAATCAGTCAAGTAGATATTTCTGTAGTGTAACGTTACACAAACAGAATATGCCCTTTCATCCTTCTTCCTCCTTTATTATATAGAGTTTCGATCTTCCTTTCTTTCCTAAAATATCATTTAATTAAAGTTTTAAAAATAAATTCTTAAAAATTCTTCTCCGTACAAGTGTCACCCATCCCCTACATTCCTCCATTATTTAATTTCTTTAATTAATTAATTATCTTATTTCCCTCACCCACCTAGAGTTACTCCTAGAATCACTCCTAGGTGTCCCCAAATTCCCTTATAGGTTTTAAAGGCTTTCCCTATATGAAGTTGCTAATTCAATTTAAAATTAGAAGGCTCTTAAATGGTAGGTTCTTTACTAAGTTGACTTTCCTCTTTTTCCCTTAAGTTTCCCTTTCCCTTTCCCTTTTTATGTTACCTCTTTTCCCTAGTTTCCTATTTTTTTTTATTTTCCCTCTTTCTCCTTTTTACTTAGAACTCGAAAAGGCAGGTGTGGAATTTAACCCCTTTTCCCTTTTATCATTAAATTAGTATATTTTAAATTATCAAAAAGATAAAACAATTAATTCCCTCTTTACATTTTATAACCACAGATTTTATTTTTTTTATGAATAAATTAATTTCTTACTCCCTTAATGTTACAAGATTTTATGAAGATCATAATTATCATTTAAGTTGTTTTTATTTTAATTATTATTATTTAT
The DNA here is from genome assembly GCA_010110895.2 of Picea sitchensis. NCBI lineage: Eukaryota > Viridiplantae > Streptophyta > Pinopsida > Pinales > Pinaceae > Picea > Picea sitchensis. The sequence continues at coordinate 3,354 of SNQJ01S0258419.1, read as the reverse complement.
TTATTTAATTATTTTTTTTTTAAAGGTAGACTAAATTTTGCCACTAGCGTAATTTAGACTTAGACCTTAGATTTTGTACAGGGCGACAATTAATTAGGGAAATTGTTTTAAAAATTACTTAATACGTTATTTGTCCTAAGGCCATCTAGGTTCATCCCTCTATCATCAACAACGCGACGTGCCCTTCAGGACGCAACAGGTGCTCCAAGGGTGCCACTCGCCTCCTATGTTCCTTTGCACGAGGTGCCCTTCAGGACGCACTTCGTGCTCCAAGGGTGCCACTCATCATTCTCCATTTTTCTTGCGCGACATGCCCTTCAGGACGCACCACGTGCTCCAAGGGTGCCACTCGCCTCTTGACTGACTTGGTAGACATAAATAACCCCTGGAGTCAATACTCTGCCAGGTGAACTTGTGGGAGACTAAGGGCTTCTAAGGAATAAGGCCCCCGCCTTATTGCGCGCCCTTTAGAATCATCGTGAGCGACTGTCGCAGTGTGCCCTCACAGCATCATGGGTCCTCTCGAACTAGGTAATCGTTAACCTACAGTTTGAGCCACGGCGGGAGTGCTAGTAGGTTGTGGCAAGGTTGTTGTCCACACCTCTCCCTCAACATCTTTGGTAGTCATGTGTGACCCCTTTACTCCATATGTGAGTCTGGTCAGCAAGCTATCGTCAGCCTACATCATCAACAAATCATGTCAGAACATATCCATATCATATCATCCAGTCAGATGCACTAAAATCACAATAAAGCAATCAAACCCCAATGGCACACTCCTCGACTCGATCTGGAGTCCAAGGGGTTCCATCGATGCCTCGGCATCCTCTAGGTCCGTAATCCTACACACTCAGTAAAACCGAGTCAAATAGCACATGTCTATGTCAAAGAGGTTGAACAACATGTCGTCATCCCATAATGCCTCATAATCAAAATCAAAAGTTTTAATAGAAAAATAATCCGGATCACTTGCGAGCAAGTGTCCTCAAAGAATAAGTTCACTCAGTGCGCCAGAGCAGGATGTTACAAAAGTTATTCAACATGGTGGAGTTGGCATTAGCAAATTTGATATTGAATTTTAATACCATGACAAATGTATTTAATGGTATATATAACAAGTGTCATTGTGTCACTGCGGTATTGATGTCCATGCCGACAATGAAATTGAAAATATTACCATGCACTTTCAAAGCTATCAAATGTATTGATATGAAATTTGGAAGCCAAAGGGAGGGTGAATGTCAGAGCAGGTGTCTTGGGGCATTAAATATTGACAAATAGGCTCGCGCCAAAAAGTCGTAATTAGGTTGTGTTCCTACTCTGTGGTATTGAAAACACTGATAAGTCGTAACTAGGTTGTGTTCCTTGTCGGTGGTTCTATTAAATCATGCTTATTATTTATGGACTTATCAGTTAAACATTAGTGGATCTGCTACTGGGTCATCCTATATTGTTAAGAAATTGGCTACTGGATTGAATGGCAAGCCTATGTATAGCATAACCTTGAAGGGATAAGACAGGTGAGCGAAATCAACAAGGACCACACGTCACTCGTGAATGCCACTTCAAGAAGACAGGAAGAATGTAAAATTTAGGCAAGAACGGTTCATTCCATCATCTGCATCTATATCCTAAACATACGTTTTTCGTTGGCTTGATAATGCAACAACATTGGAGGAGACTGAGCTCTATGACTTATGCTCCCTTGTTGCACTATATATATAGCATTGACTCATCGGTTAGCGTCTTGTTTTATATATATAGATATATAGATATAATTTAAATTAGGCAAAATTTATCCCTTTATACATAACAAAATTAATGAAAATTATCATCGGGGACATCTAAGTTTGACTTTGATCCAAAACTTCCTCAGGGAATTTTGTAAAGCGAACGATTCTTTTTAGAAAAAAAAATCTATGTAATATGTTTATACATCATATGAAACCAAAATGTTGTTAATATTCAATTCTTAAAAGAAACTAAAAAAAGTACATTTAATTTTCACTAAATATAAAGCTAAATGTATATACATAAATTTAATTTTCACTAAATATAAAGCTAAATGTATATACATAAACAATTAATGAAAGCTCTATATACACAGTTGTTAATATTTAATATTTCAAAAGTAGTTTTCAAACATTTGGTTAAAGATCTCTATGGATCATCTATAGGTTTTTTTTAAAGCAATATGCTGCAAAAGTCACAGATGGATAGATTACTTTTACATTATAGAATCTATAAACCATAATCATGTTCTTTATGCTAGTTATAGGCATATCTAGCAATACATTAAGGTATTTTGCACAAATGGATAGATTACTTTTACAGTATAGAATCTATAAACCATAATCATGTTCCTTGTGCTAGTTATAGGCATATCTAGCAATACATTAAGGCATTTAAAGTAATAATATTAATAGAAATCATATGTCATTGACTTAGAGAAACCTAACAAGTCGTGAGCTCCAAGAAACTTGTCGATCAAGAATCCATACGCGCGACCTGGTGCGTTAGGGTTTGAGAGCCGCCATGGCAGGTCAAGGAGGGGAGCCGTCGCCCCCTCCATCCCCAGCCTCCTCCTTCAGACGTCTGGTAGAGGCATGCAGCAAACGGACGACCAGTTTAGAAGCACCTAGCTTCGTCAAGAAACTGAAGGACATTCCAGAAATCGATCTCCCCCCTGATCAACCAATGAAAGTCGCCCTCTCTCTCTCTGAACGAGGGCTCATTGGCCAGTTCATGGGCCTCTGGCCCTCTTCCAGATCCACAGACAACTGGGTTCAACGAAATTGGAGACCAATGATAACAAACAGCGTGACCTGCTACGCGGTCAGACGGGGTTATTTCATCTTCGAATTTATTTCCCAGGAGGACAGAGACCTGATCTTCAGGAATGGCCCTTACTTCATGGGCACACAAGGGCTATATCTAAATAGATGGACCCCGAATTTCGACCCTGATTCAGAAATCCCTAAAGATGTTCCGGTCTGGGTAAGACTTCCCAATCTGTCGATCCACTGCTGGAACCCCTCTTCCCTTCAGGCAATTGGAAATGGTCTGGGGCACTACATAGACCGAGCAGAACCACGAGACTAGTACTCTTGCGCGCGCATCTGTGTAGAGGTAGATCTGGAAGTTGGCCTACCAGAAGCAATCAAGCTGAAGGTCGGAACCTGGCAACATATTCAAAAGTTGGATTACGAGTAGCTTCCGTTTAAATGCAGAGGATGCCACGAATATGGTCACTTCCAAAGAAACTGTCCAAAAATCCCCACCACTACAGAAAAAGAGGGAGATGAAGGTTGGCAGCAAGCCCGGAAAGGGAGAGCAAGAGAAAGAGGCCAGAGA
>SNQJ01S0258418.1:9267-21190 GCA_010110895.2 Picea sitchensis | reverse complement strand
AATTAGAGCTTCCACCTTCACGTGGTTGCCCCTATTTAGCAGAGAATGAACTATTCTCAAAACCAAGAGGAGCTCTGTGCGATTGCGCCTAATCATGTACTACTTGAACCCATTAAGGTGTGATATTAAGTGGCTTAAGATTAGAGTTAGAACACTTGAGGCCTACTTAATAATTAGACAATGAAGTATGGCTTCAAATAATGAGAAATCAAAGAAGTTTAATATAGCAATGTATGCACCTTGTCACCCATGCTGCTCTGTGTAGATTCTCCTATAGGACCTTGTAGGCTTTTCTGTCTCCACTCTATTGATATCATATCTACCTACACTAACAACCACAAGCACAATAGGGAAAGATTTCATCAGAGGCATTAATATGTCTGGGGTAAGTTTCAGAGGACTGCAAAGAGTTATCTTATAGGTTGAAAGTGAGTTTAGAAGGAAGGGAGTTTAGGTGACAGTGATTTCAAGTATCACTTCATGAAACATATTCCCCAACATGACTCTAATGAAATTTGGGGTTGTAGAGGCATTTCATCAACCTATATGGCCGCATTTCATCCCCATCAGGCCGGTTAGGAAGGGTTTCTAGACTCAAATATTACTCACACACCCACTCTATATATCGACCAAGCTCATCCTCGTTTCGTTTTAATTTTATTGGTTGAATTTTAAAAGAAAAAACTATTAAAAGACATTGTACTAGGGATAGAGTACATGATGGGAAACAATGACGTGTGAATGGGGCCAATATTGAAATTTTTTCAAAATGTTTCTATATGCATTGAAATTTGACATGGATAGATTGTTTGTATGCCTTGACGACACGGGAAGGTTTCTAGACTCAAAAATCACTCACACACCCAAAAAAATCCAACCTGTTCCTTAGGCACAATTGTATGTACACCGTATAAGTCATAATCCCTTACTATTTTTGTGATGCAATTTCCACATGAAGGATTCATTGTCACCATCAATCAATGCTCATATTATGATCCACAACCACATTTGACCAAAGATAATGTATCACCGTTAGTGAATCATACATATATATATTCTATTCCTACTAGTTAGTTGAAAAAACCTCCTTCACAATTGAATTATGTGGCCACTTCCACCATTTTTTTAATATCAACTCCCATAAATAATGAGCCTTTGACTCATTTTCATGACTTAGGGAGATAGATTAAAACTGGAATTTTTCCTTAAGGGTAACAAATCCAATTTCACCCCCTATGTGCAAAAGTGTCGGGTCCTATTTCTTTGACCATGATATTTCCTAATGATGATAAATTATTAGAGGCCACAACCTTTTTATATAGTCCTTAGGATAACCTCCATAATGGATCTCCTATTAGATTTCACCCTAGGTATATCTACTCCACTACTATCATTCCCTTATACTCTATCCCTTTGGAAATATTGATCATTTTGATTCATCTCTACCAACAACACCTCTGACTTGAAGAAGATACCTTGGATTAAATTTCCATACTTAAGATTATTGATGTTTCCATCGAACGAGATGTTGTCAAACTATTTCGTGTTAACATGAAGCATCTAATGACTTTCCAGTTTTTGTTTTGGGTGTAGGACAGTGACCTTGTGACCTTTGTTCCCAATAACCACATCCTCCTCATTGACCTTTTTCTTACCTTTCTTAATGGATGGAATACTAGAGACATGTTAACTTTTTAAGAAAAGGGGGTTCATCATTTACTAGGATCCAAAATCAATAATGGTTCAACATCTAGTTAAATTTTTAAGAAAAAATATGTTTATAAAAGAATTGATATAATTGATATGATATGTTTGTTCAAAACAATTTGTGTTATGCAAGAGCTAGTCATCCAAAGTAGGAATGTATACATGAATGTTAAGACTATACAATTATTACTTATTGAAGTTCTTATATGAAAATACAATCCAATTGAACCATTCCAAATTCTCATGTAAGACTAGATTGGGATGTCCATGTTCAAATTCCCCATCTCATAGATCTCTCCATCTAGAGTTCATTCTTAAGAAAAATTTAAGAATGTATCTACCCATATGTAAAATGTTAGAATGTTGTACTTTCCATGTCAAAATAGTGTCGCAAGAAAATTTAAATCCTCTCTAGATAAAATCATCCTAATACTAAGTAAGAGTTGAAACCACCTTCTTCCTTTCTTCCAAAACTATTTCAATTAGTGCAAAAGAACCACCAATCCTGAAATCACTTGAAGCAACATTCACATCATTGAGGGTGAAAAGTTTGTTTATTTTGGATCTAAATCTTCCTTTAACAATTATGTATTAGGTCAATCTTTTTCAAGGTTCTTCACCAATCACTGAACTCACTATCTGCTTTCCTGACATGCTTCCTCCATGAACAATTATATTAGTTTATATGAGGCGTTTACCTTTTTTAGGAAAGGAAAAGATGCTCCATGGAACTATTAATGACAAAGCATGGTCCACCACATTTTTAGAGCATAAAATACCTCTAAGAACTCAAGTTTCTATATGACTAATTTTGGAAGAAAAAAGAAATCAATAACGTACACGATAAATGTGTCTTTCTTGAATATTTTTTCTATATCCATGATTTTACTAACAAAATGCATGTCTCTAATTAATGAACTATTAAGTTTTTGTTAAAACTTTAATAGACACCAAACCTGCATAGAAGACTGGGAAACATTTATATCGAAGAAAATTACTATGTATATAGTGATACTACCATTTATCATGCATTGTTGGGGATGATTCAACCAATCCAATTTCCCCTCCACTCTATTCAACCAATTGTTCTATTTAAAATCACTCACCACTACTTGCGCAACAACATAATAATTATCTAAGAATTATAAAGTACCTTCAACTAAAACTTATAAGAGAGAAATATAAAGAAGATAGCCATCTATAAAATGGTTCTTGATCACCTTACCACTTCTTGGAATATTAATACAACATATTCAACCTTGAGCTTGGACAAGCTCTAAAAGATAACCAAGTGCATCAAAAACAATGAAATAAAATTAAAGGGGGAAAGTGAGTAGCCTTTCCTTATATATTTGTGCAAGATAGTTACATCACATAAGATATCATTAACCAACACAAAATAAAATGCATTGTGAAAAAGGGCTTCCACCATCTAAAGAAATCATACTCCAAATCGGGTTGTGATAACATATAAAATATGGGGAATCGATCTACCCTATCATAAACCTAGTCAAATTTAATATTAGAGAAATTCTTTTTTCAAATCCCTTTTCCCATTCAACAAATATTTAATGGGTTTTCAACATGGTGTCACGAATTGGCCTACCTTGAATGATTTTTTTTTGTTTAGGTCTAACAATCTGACAAGAAACACACTTCTTTATTAAAGTTACAACTTTAGCTAAGATGTTATAAGACACAGTGGTCATGAGAGGTAAACTGAGTCAATAAAAACTAGGGTTTGTTCTCGTACACACTAGGGTTTGAATTCTTAAAAAAATGACATGTTTTCTCCTCATGGGAGAACATACACTCATAAGGGTGATGTTGATTAGGAAAAATCATAGAGGTTGTTTTCTTAGCATGGGTGGTCACACACCCTTATAATAAGTGTATGGAAGAACATTCCTCACAATAGGTAGTTAGTGCTCACCACTTAGATAAGGGTTGAAGACACATCAAGCAATATAATAGGGCACCATGAGGTAATAATGTCTATATTATATTATCTCTTACGAATGCGATTTATCAAACCTTGACTTTGGAATCCATCAAGTTTGTCAGTGTGCTTAGATGGTTGCTATTATAATTCCTTAGACAATAGGGATGGATCTAAAGGCCTTTATAATGGTTGGGGAGGCCCATAGGACCTAGATGAATATTCTAGGGACCAATGACCATGCACAATGCTACAAACCACAAAAAATGCCCTATATAGGAGGTCAGTATCCTTAGAGTGGGATATGGGTTCCATTAGAAGGTTTTTTTCATGACAGGTGGGTCTCATACCATGGTCCAGGGGAGAAATATATGGAATTATGACCTAAATTAATATTATTGATCTAATGTGCTATAATCAAGGCCTTAAACCACAGCATATAAGACCCTTTAAAGTGGACCTTTGGAATACAAGTGGGACATGCATGTGATTAGGGGTTTTTGCATGGTAAGGATGGGTATCAGATCCTTGACCATAATAAAGGGAGTAAAACAAGGTCCTTACACCATAAATAGACATCTAAGGCTCATTAGCCATGAACATGAACTCAAACCCTTTTTTCGTTCATTGTTGTGATGAAAAATACCTCTTTTAATTCATTGTTTAATCAACACCATAAAAATATGTCCTTCTGGTACTAGATGTGGGAATGTGTGTGTCAAATTTTTTTTAAAAGGAACAATGAAAAGACATTGTACTAGGACTAGACATGGGCAACATTGACCTGTGAATGGGGCCAACATTAAAAAAAATTCAAATTGTTACCGTATGCACTGAAATTTGACATGGATAGAATATTCACATGCCTTAATAATATGGGAGGGTTTCTGGACTCAAATTTGACTCACACATCCACTTGTTTCCATCATCAATTCATCATTTAAACCATAAACCATATTTTTCTTTCAAAGTACACAAATTGGTTGACACAAGTTTTAAGTTTACATCATCCTTTCTTCATTTTTCTTTTAGGTTCTACAATGTATATACAATGTATGTGTGTCATAGTTTTGATGAAAAATACCTCTTTTCATTCATTGTTTAATAAACACCATAAAAATATGTCCTTGAAGTAATAGATGCGAGAATGTGTGCGTCGAACGAATTTTAAAAGGAACAATGAAAATACATTGTACTAGGACTAGACATGGGAAATAATGACTTGTGAATGGGGCCAACGTTGAAATTTTTTCAAATTTTTTTTGTATGCACTGAAATTTGACATGGATAGACTATCTGCATGCCTTGACGATATGGGAGGGTTTATGGACTCAAATTTTACTCACACACCCACTTGTTTCCATCATCAATTCATCATGTAAACCATAAACCCTATTTTTCTTTCAAAGTACATAAATTGGTTGACATAAGTTTTAAGTTTGCATCAACCTTTTTTCATTTTTATTTCAGGTTCTACATTGTATAGAGACAATATGTGTGTCATAGTTGTGATGAAAAATGTAATGAATTTAATGGTATCTTAGTATTGGAAATGTAATGAACTTGGTGAAAGAAATACTACAATTAGACATGATAGTACATAGATAATTACCCTGGAGAAACCCTATGGGAAAAATCCAACTAGAAGAAGATGTTTCATTTGTTAACTCAATATGTAATTGGTTACAATTACCAAGGCTCTCATGGAGATTTTAAGAACATATTTTCCAGAAGTTTTATCTTCTCTCAACAATGTCCATTGATTATTGAGAATCGTTGTCGCCTAGTTAATTAACAACTTGGAGGAATGAATCCACTCTTTGCTTGAATATCAAATTCTTTATTTCACATAGAAGGAAACTTCAATGTTATCCACATATTCTAGAATTTCTTCATCACTGCCTACTTGAATCTTCCCTTCTTCTTAATCTTAGGCTCTACTTCCCATTATCAAACTACAAATAAATCCATTTGCAAAGGGTGCTCTTCGAGTGCTTATGTGATTATATAGTGGACTCTGACAATAGATAGAAACTCCTCTTCCCTTTCCACAAAAGCTACACTTCTTAAGAAGTGGCTCCCTTGATCTATACTATGACCAAAAAGCTATTTTCCTCATTCAATTTGGTATCTTGGATTTATCTTTGACTCTAGATAAAAAACAATGTCTTCATCTCTATGCTAAAAGTTATAATTCCTTTCTTTGTATGGAAGGTCAATTCCTTCTTCTATCCACTATAAAATGGGTAATATCTCTCTAACACCAATCTTTAATGTCAAACCCCTTTATTATCATCTGCTCCTATATTTGTACCCATCGACCCTTAGGAAAGATAATTGATAAGCCAAGAATAACTAGTTACACATAATGTAATTGCTTACCTTCATGGAGTCATCAATAGGGTGTTTACAATGTCTATCAATGTAGTTTTCCCCCACATCCAGAAGGATAATCAATAAAAAAGGTTCAATTACAAGAGATTGTAACTGCAAGGACCCGGGTGGAGTCATCAATTTGTGGGGTTTTAGTGTTCCCAAGGAACGGATGCGTTGTTGTTGACATGGAATGGGACAAAACATGTACCTTCTTAATTTTCTTCCTTCACTTGGTGTGGGCCTGGTCATTCCTAGCCTTGAATTCAAAGTTACCCCTAGTCTTAGGCATCACCCTTCATGACACTTGTCACCAAATGATTAGATCACAAGGTTGGAGGCATATGGGCATTGGGATGAGGCTTTATAACCCTATAGTAACAAGAGACATTAATTGAACTTTGACTAGATTGAAAGGTGTGTGCAATTGAAAATACTAACAACCCAAAACTAAAAGGGATCAATACATACACTATCAATGAGAGGTGATCTAGTGGTGTGTAGGAAGAGGCCTATCGCCTTCAAAATAATCATTCTCCTCCAACTATACACATCTATGTATAATTATAAATCCTCATCCCTCCTTGAGTCCAATGACCCCATGATTCTAGCGTGGCCATGCTTGATGTGGAAGTTTACACATTTCAAATTCCTCCAAGTGTCCAATCCCACTTCTCTATGACTCCTATCAAGATTTCAATGAATTTCAAGGTATAAGGCATATGGGTTATGTAAGGGACTTAACACCCACATGGATGTGATTCATCTAATCTCTCTAGATTATAAAATAGTCACAGTCATGTGGCTTGGCAACCCAAAATGTAGGCCTGAATGTGCATGTTGTCAATCAAGTGGATTAACTCAAGAAAGAGTCGTCTCTCAAGATAGTGCTATCATTTAATGATCATCGTCTCTGGTGATTTTTTTAATCCATTTAGAGGGAAATACTTTGGTGTATGGATCTTGGCCTTGAATCCCTTCCATCAACTTATCAATTATTCCAATGAGCTCCTTGATAGCTCTTCAAGGGCTTGAATTACATTCTCTAACCTAAAGCAAAAATACGCACCAACTAATGTTGTCAAGGTTATTGTCGACCAAATACCAAGCTTTGTCTAGATAAAATGCTAAGACAACCAATCATGTGTTTCTCCACAAGAATTTCACTTGTAAAGTACATGGTTTTGTAAATACCTTGTGTATTAGTGGATAATAGGAAAGAGAGTTGTTGGAATAGGCTTGGAACGAATGGTTTAAAAATAGAGGAACCCAAAAACACTTGATTCCCCTTCCCCTGCACATCTTGTGGGGTATTATATGGATCACAAGGAATGATACAATATTCAAGGATATTCAACCCTCACCCTCTAATATAGTATATAGTTTTGAATATCCCTTCACTCCACTGGTTGGTCACAAGAAACAAAAATATCGATAGATTGTTCCACGGTTAGCAGTGGATTACATAACGCCATATGGTTTCTATAAGGGTGCCAATGGGATCTCACAAAACTAAAAAAATCCATTTACTAATAGAATGAAGAACCACTAGAAACAATACTTTCCTCATCATCATCATCATCGCCATCATCATCATCATCATCGCCATCATCATCATCAAAATCATAATCATCATCATCTTCATCGTCGTAATCTTCCCTTAATGCATTTTGACCACAAAAACTATAACCTCTAACCACTATGATCCTAAACACATTGACTATGACATTAACGCATTACACATCATCCTCATCATCGTTTTCATCATCCTCATCATCATGGTCCTTGTCATCATCGACGTCGTCCTCATCATCATCATCATCATATAATATAATATGTAATATATCATGTTTATATAATATATATAAATAATATATTTATGTATATTATATATATATAACATAGCATAACCCAAAATAAATAAATAAAAATATAAAAAATAGAAATTATATAAGATATATTAAAATTAAAATAAAATAAAAACAGTACGGATATCATTGTGCATGCAACCAAGGGAAAGGAGATCACTACGCATGAAACTGAGGGCACAAAGAATATAGACTGTGAGGGTGAGGAGATAGACTGTGAGAGCATGGAGGGGAGATAGACTGTGACTGAGAGGGTGAGGATATAAACTGCGAGGGTGGGAGATAGACTGTGAGGGCACAGAGGGGAGATAGACTACGAGGGTGAGCTAAGGGAATAAACATAGACTGTGAACGACGATAGACTTAGAGGGTGAGCCGAGGGCACATAGATATACTACGAGGGTGAGGATATAGACTCTGAGGTCATGGAGGGGAGATAGACTATGAGGGCACAGAGATAGACTATGAGGGTAAGTTGAGGGAACGAAGGGGAGATAGACTGTTAATGGAGATAGACAACAAGGGTGAGTTGAGGGCATTGAGATAGACTGTGAGGGAATGAAGGGAGATACACTGTAAGGGGACACAGATAGACTGCAAGGGCATGGAGATAGACTGCGAGGGCACCAATAATGGTAAGTACCTCTACATTTGACTTTGTGTAGGGTTTTATTTTAGAATTTTATTTTAAGGTTTTATTGTATATTTGAATGCTCTTGTCAATGGAGAATAATTGACATCTTACTATAACAAAATATGAAATTATATAGCTATTTCAATGATGTTATGTCTTCATGTGAATTCCAAACTGGAGGAAAGATAAAAATTTTACCAAACTTAGAACTTCATGTGTATCTCTCTGCAATTAGAGCATCATATGCATTTGGATATATAACTTGTGAGCAAGAAACCTTGTTTACCAATCTTCGTCTTTCACTTCACTTTTATAAAGATGAGAATTTGTTTTAGTTGAGATGCTTGTGCATGGCTCAAACTATATAATTTCACCAAACTGGATGGTCACAAAATAATTCTTCACGAAAAATCACAATAGGGTGTTGAGGATAAATGCAATAGATCAAGTGGATATTTTCTAAATGGAACTATGATTTCCACCCTTTGGATTTGCATTCTTTGTTGGGTACACTACATCTCTTGAACTTCCCTTCCAAATTCATTGCACTAAGCATCACCCAACTTGTTCATAGTTAGGAATTCCATTTCTTCCATAAGGTACTAGTGCAAGAATGCATTGATTTTGAGAACCCTCAAGCATTTAGGGATTTTATCATTCACCTTAATCAATGTTTGGTAGTACTTTGCAATGAAGTAATTTAGAATAAACTAGCCTTTCTTTAATTACAATCTATGTCACTGTATGTATGCATCATCAAGGTGTCCCATGGAATAGAAGTTATCTTTCAAGGTTGTCTTAAACACTTCCCTCATGGTGATGGACCAATGTGATTATTCTATCTAATGGGTATACTATCACCACCATAATATTTCATTTTCAAAAAAAATGAGAGATACAATTGTTGATATTATGGTAGTTGCGGGAGGTATTTACCTCCACGTGTAAACCTGACAAGGATAGAATACTCTGGGAAGAAAGAAGAAACCCTAATGAGTTGGCTAATAATCCTAGAAGACTTGTCAGCTCAAGAAGATAATTTATATTAGGTTATTAGCCTCCAAGAGAAGAAGTCAGCCGGAAATAATATTATATGTTGAACAGACAGATACCCAGAATGAGAAGTCGGCCTTGGAAGTTAGCCAAAATTAGTATAAATACAGGAGGCCAGTTCTCATTTTGGCAAGCAGTCTCAGAATTGCAGTGCCCAGTCTTGTGCACACTACAATTGCCTAGTTTCTGCCCAGGTTTGGAGGAGAGTTGTAGTTGCAGCTACTGTAGCTAGAAGTTATGCTTAGACTATCTCTTGGCTAGGGTTTGGACTATGTGATCAGCTCTTTGTGATGCGCTATCCTTGGGGAAAGGTGTGATACCCTTTGTTTGGCTATCTAGCCTAGGGTTTTCTTCTGGAGTGATTCTCTGTCAAGGTTAAGGTGCTTGGAGGGTGGCTTCGACCTATGGTTGGGTGACAAGGGTATTGTCAATGGTAAAACAAGCACACATCTTTCATATTCTAACAGGTTATGGTCCCACTCCTCCTTCATTCATTCTAAATGCTGGAAGGAAACATAGTCACTAGAATATTGAGCTCGCTAAGGAACTGTCGCTAGGGTTACTAGCAGAAGCAACTTCCAAGACACTGCTGCTAGGGTTACTAGCAGGAGAAGTTGTAGAAACCCTAATCCTCTTGTTGAGGCACCTTAAGTGAATGGATTGACCTAATCTCCAGATAGATCAGTGCGCTCTAGCCTGGCACATCTCTTGATACTCTCAGCAAGCCATGACGTAAAGTTTGAGTTTATGGTCAAATCTAGGGTTTGACCAAGTCAAAGTAGCCATGACTTATTCTATGAAGTCAAAGAACAAGTTAGATGGAGCCTCTAACTTCATAGCATGGAAGACAAGGATTGACCTCATCCTTGCCAAGAATAAAGTGTTGGATATCGTGAAAGGAAAGATCGTGAAGATAGAGTTTGAAGAAGGAAAAGAGAAGGAACAGTAGAACATTGCAGCTATGGAGAAGTTCAAAGATAGTGATATCAATGCTATGAGTATCATAGTGGAATCTGTAAAAGACCACTTGATACCCTACATCTCCCATATTGACTCATCGAAGAAGATGTACGATGCCCTAACAAATCTCTTCTCAATCAGAAACATTGGACAAGTAATGAGTTTGAAGAATGAGCTCTATGACATGAAGATGAATGATGACGACATCATAACATCATACTTTGTGAGAATCTCCCAGTTATGATATAAACTACAATCTATTGAAGAGATCATCTCAGAGAAGGAGTTGGTAAACATAGTACTCAATGGTCTTCCCAAGACGTGGGATGCATTTGCTGCAAGCATGAACACAACAAAGGAGTATCCAACATTTCAAGAAATTTGGACTTGTTGTGCTCAAGAAGAATCAAGGATCAGTGCAAAAGAGAAACCCCAAAAGAAGTATGATGATCAAGCCTTCATAGCAAGATTCAAGAACTTTAGGAACAAAAGGAAGTTTGGTTCAAGGAAGAAGCCAAATCAAGAGAAAGACATTTCAAAAGTACAATGCTTCAACTGTCAAAAGTATGGTCACTACAAGAATCATTGTCTCGAGCTAAAGAAAAGGAAGGAGAAACATGAAGCATCAATTGTCGAAGAAAAGGAACCTGCAAAGAAGACTAAGCAGGATGGAAGAGACTTCTTCTTCTAAAGGTAACAAAACTCTTCTTATTTCTTATACATATCTTGTTTGCATCGTCTCTGTACATATCTTGTATATCTATCTCTTGGAAGATAATGTGTTCCAAGAAGAACTATACATATGGAAGAACAAAAAGATAAGAATGGATATCATTAGGATGAAATACAAATCATGTGGAAGCTATTGCAAGGTAAGTCGAATCAATCATGAAGAGACTTAGAAGAAGCAAAGACAGAAAGAAGTCAGCAATCAAGAGGAAATTGGAAAAAGACTTATGATGTTTTGTAGAAGACAACAAGACAGAAGTGTGGACTATGTTAGAAAAGAGAGCCAATTATATATTGTAGAAGACAATAATGATGTAGATGGAGGCATGGACTCTGTTAGATGAAGGGAGCCGATTATTTGCACTCATACATGAAGCAAGGATTAGGAGGGAGCTAATTCTATGATCCATTGAAGATGATGAAGTATATATCCATGATAGCAGCCATAAAAGACAGTATGTATTCTTCAAAGAGAAGCCTTAAAGTATCCTTGGTTGTCCAACCACATCCCTGATCCTATGATGGAATCTTTAGGGCATGGAATCTATAAGAAACTCCCTAGACCCAAGAACTAAAGAAACACATGAAGATTCCAAGAAAGAAAGAGAAGCCAGAACAACCAGTCATTGTATCAAGAATCACAAGATTGTCAGCCTGATA
>SNQJ01S0258417.1:0-12389 GCA_010110895.2 Picea sitchensis | reverse complement strand
ATCGGAAAATGATCCTCCATGCTCTTTAAATAGATATCATGGACCAATCGGGTGCTAAGCCACGGATCAATGGCCATTAAGATCGAGGAGAGATTGAACCATCGGATCACTCTATGTCGGAAACATATCGTGACCGTCGGATTGCCTAACTACAAATGCATACTAATTCATACTAAAGAAACACACATTTACCTAATGACATATTAGACCAAGTAGATATTAACTAACTCCTAAGTGTCTAAATATCCTAACACGAACGAGGTAGTTCGTCCACTACTATGTCAGCAAACTCTTCCAACGGTTTCTGAACCTCTTCTGGTAAATCATCTACCCTTGTACTGGTTAAAACAATTTTAGGCTTCCTAACCACAATGAATTGCATTTACTCCTTCTTCTTAACCTATGTAAGAAGTTCCTTCCCACTCATGAGAATTACAGTGTTGCTTACTCCTGGTTTCACCTCTTTATCTTTGATTGGAAGCAACATGTGAGTTCTCCCATTCTTCTCTAGGGTGTATGTGTTCTTTCTCCCATCGTGAATCACATTTCTTTCATATTTCCACGGTCTACCCAACAATAGATGACAAACATCCATGGGAATAACATCACAGAGTATTTCATCTTTATACCCTCCTATTTTAAACTCAACTAAACATTGTTTAACGACATTTACCTGATGTCCTTTTCGTAGCCACAAAACTCTATATGGGCTTGGATGTTCAATAGTCTCCAACTCCAGCTTTTCTACCATCTCTGTAGAAACGAGATTATCTGTGCTACCACTATCCATGATAACTTTGCATACCCTGTCTTTGGTCTTGCAAGCAGTCCAAAAAAGACTGTTCCTTTGCACCGAACTATCCACCTCCTTCTCTGGCGTTAAGAGAAATTTTCGCATCATCAACGATCTTCCACCTTTAGCATCCTCTACCTCAACATTTTGCCTCTCTGTTGTCTCCATATCCATGAGTCTGGCACATATTTCACGCATCTCTCTTTCCATGGCTGGATTTGGAACCTGCCTACCCCCTCCTCTTGGTATTTCCCTTTCCTCTGGCGGATCGGGTGTTTGTCTGTCCCTTATTCTCGACGGCATGGCTGAGATTTTCCTTTCTCAGTTTCCCTATCTGAAATATACAAATAGAGTCAATCTCTGATACCAAAACTAACGTATACCTATCATCCCTCTAGACGAAGTCCTCTCACAGGATCGTTCAGATTCTCCTTTGAGCCGGATTGGCTCTTTTCAGATTCGCTGCTGGAATCTCTTTTCGAATTGATCCACAGGTCCTTCGGGAAGCTCCCTTGTGAAAACAACACTAGGCGCGATCTCCTTTATCCCCAATCAACTACAGCGCTATGACCAAGGTCCAATTCCAAGGGCGCTTGTTGCAACTCGCAACTCGCGAGTTCATGAGTTGAAACTCTAACTCTTCCTCCTCCAATTTTGCGATACCTGAAATGTTGATACGGGTATAGCTCTCCTTTTTCATCTCCTCCCTTGCGCGATCATCGACTAGGCTAGGCACTAGCACCTCTCGCCTCTCCCACCTTTGTGATTTCAAAGGTCGAACCCTCGTGCTCTTACTTCATGAATTCCTGATATGCGAGAGTCAACGGAGTGTTGACCCCTTCCACTAGGTGACATGTGTTCACCTGTCGATTTTCCCGGGCCCACCTTTGTGGTTCTGTCATGTGTCCCTCTGTACCTCGGCTCTCGTCACTTCGCAACTTTTGCAATTGAAGGTGACTCCTCTCAACTCCTGAACCCCAAATGCGTGATAAGCAATGGGTTCTGATTCAACGGTCCTCCCGCAACCTGGATCCTACAGCTGACCTTGCTCCTCGGGATTTTTCCACTCGCGACTTGGAGAACCCAAGTTTTTGGCTCTCACCCTGCAAACCTCCGAGTTCGCGAGATCCTCTGATCTCTGCCACCTATCCTCCTCCTAACGGACGACTATGATTCTTTCGCGATTTTGCAACTTCGGGACTTTCTGGACAAAAGTCTCGACCTCTTATCCTCCGATATGCCGAAATGGAAAAAATTCGACACGTTGTCTACACGGGTCCCACAATGGAGCTTCTCGCCTTTTTGGAGTTTTTGGACTTCACGACTTTGCGAATCCAGATTCTATGCTCTCGGTTTTCCGACTCACGAAACCCCAAAATGGTCAACAAAGGTCTGACCTCTGTGTCGATGAGTTTTCCACCTGTCCACTCTCAGATGGATGGTCTTGATCCTCTTCATGGCTTTGCCTCTCACGAAGTTGAAGGACTTCCTTTCTAAACCCTGATGCCCGAATCCCCGATATGGGTGATCTCGCGACATGTGTCCTCCTTCTATCAGACAACTTAGATTCCTTCATGGTGTCGAGACTTCGCCTTTCTCAACCTCGCGAATATTGATGTAAAGATTTTGACTCTTCAACCCATGAAACCCCGATATGCGAATAAGCGAGTGATATGACGGCCCCTGTTGGCTCAGATCCTATGGCTCTATTCTCCCCTAATATTAAACAAAAAACACACTCACCGTAAACCTCCTTTCTCTTCTGCAAGATTTGATGGTTCTCGGTACTTCACGAATTCCCCTCGGAGAATTTCGACCGTCCAAAGCTTCCTTGACAACTCCTTCAAAATGAACACAGTATCCCCTTACGGAACTTATCTGATTGCAAGTAACTTTGCAACGCCTCCCCTTTGAACGCTTCAAGGTACTAAACCTCCTGAGCTTGATTGAAAAATCCTCAAGTCCTTTAGGGAAATTTCCTGCATGCACTCCTTGCGGCAATTCTTCAAATACTTCTAAGTATTTGAACATCTTTGACTCTACGCACTCCCTGTGACAATAGTCTTCCAACAATTTAGCTCAGGTTGCAAACACTGAGACTTCTCTCGGCCTGCGCACTCCTTGCATGGCTCCTGTGCTTAACTTGCACTTCTATGAGGATGAGAATAACGTTATCTCTTCTGAGCTTTCAGAGATGAAACTCTGGACTCTTGTCAATGCACACCTTGCAGACAACTTCACTGCACTCCTTGTAGGAAACCTCTTTCTCAGACAGAGAAACAATTGAAACTCATTCTTTACTCTCCCTCTCTTCAGATTTGAGACATTCAATATGAAATCATACATTCACACATCAAAGAAAATGCATAACAGAGAGTAAACAAGCATATATCAATCAACATGTGCAACACAGAAAACAATTGGACACCATGAGTCTGAACTAAAGATCTTTGTATTAATCCAGAACTTCTGTACATGGGATTTTACTCTTACACAACTCTCTTCTTCTTCTTCTCTATTCTCTCTTGATTGATTATGCTGCTAATGTTACAATGATACAAGTGAGGGTGTCTATATCCGTTTTCCCTCCGGCTCCTAAAACTGTCTAATCTACGAATTCAAAGCTACCTACTTACATTTACTATTATAAATGCCTCTTAGTCCTTCAGACGAGAGCAGGACGGTCAAGGTATGATTACAATCAAGAATTATGCCCTTTTCTTAATTGTTTCATTTACGTTTGGCATATGAAAATTCAAAACTTTCAAACAATTTATCATGTGCCAAAATTTGTTTTCGCTTGTCCCACGCTCGCTTGTTGTTGGCGATGCTCCTACATCAGAGTGGATGCACAGATTCATACACATGCGCTTGACACAATCCTGAAGAATTGGTATTTAGAAATGGATATGCACATGTAGATAGAAGAATGGGAATAATTGGTCGAGCTATTCAAAATTATGTTCACTTTTGAACATGAATCTCTCTCCATACATACATCACTACAGGCTATTTGAAAAAATATATTCTCGTATATAGAGACGATGGAAGTAGTACCTTTATGCAGTACGCACAAAGCCAAGATGACAGTCCATAAGCTATTGGAATGTTATAATGTGACAAAGGAAGAATATGAGGACAAGGATCCCAGAAATGTCTAAATACCTAAGACATAAGGAACACACGTAGTAGAAGGGTCGGATCTTGTTGATACTGAGAGGGGGGTGAATCAATATCCAGTACAATTTAAAACCTTTTTCAACTTATACTTAAACCATTCAATTATATCCATTATCATGTGCCAAAATTTGTTTTCGCTTGTCCCACGCTCGCTTGTTAAACATGGCGTTCTACATCGAGTGGATGCACATGTTTATACATACATTTGATACAATTATGAAGAATTGGTATTTAGAAATGGATATGCACATGTAGATAGAAGAATGGGAATAATTGGTCGAGCTATTCAAAATTATGTTCACTTTTGAACATGAATCTCTCTCCATACATACATCACTACAGGCTATTTGAAAAAATATATTCTCGTATATAGAGACGATGGAAGTAGTACCTTTATGTGACGCGACAGTTTTCAAGATGATTGTCCATAAGCTATTGGAATGTTATAATGTGACAAAGGAAGAATATGAGGACAAGGATCCCAGAAATGTCTAAATACCTAAGACATAAGGAACACACGTAGTAGAAGGCCTGGATCTTGCTGATACCGCAGAGTGTGTGAACTAGTCATATCCACAACTTAAACCTTTCAACTCAACACTTAAAATCCATTCAATTATATCCATTGAGGAATGAACAATAGTATAAGTATTACACCAATACACCACAATACACCATTATATGAGAAATAATCATTGCTTTTTCTTTTGTCTGGTTGAAGTACTGACTTCCAAAGGTAGCTACACTTTCCAAATGTAAAGGGAGGGGATAAACTCTCCAAGAGGAAGATACAATCCTCCAATATCGTTTGAGCATATTTGAACTCTATCCTTTGCCCCTTCCTTCCACCCAAGAATATATGAGAGATAATAAAAACTTTCACATTAAATCATCACCATCAACCAATCATTCCTATAGAACCCGAGTAATAAGCTTCCATTCTCTTTAATTTCTGTAATTATTCAATTATTGGAGTACCTCTATCCTATAGATAATGTTACTCAAAGTGTATTCTCTGAAACTCTAATTTTCACTCCTTGAATCCTCCTAAAAGAGGTTATAGAAAGAATGGTGGTGACTTATTCAATTATGGTCTATTCAAAGACCCAACTCTAGCCAAAGATGCCTCGCTACCAATATTTAACATCTGATTCGTAAAATCCTCTCACAAGAAACAAAATTCCATACCTCCAATGGAAGTGGTCCCACCACATTTGGAGTATGTATGAAAACGTTATGACTGCTTTTACCTGTAACACTTGTTTATTGACTGTTTCGTGACTGGTCACAAACCTATATTCCAATGTGAGTGTATCTCCATAATTATAGCTTAATCAAGAGATGAAATTTCACCAGGTACCCTTGATATGTCTTCTCTCAATTCCATGCCGATTTCACCATCTAAATCGGTCTAGAAAAAAAAGTTATAGCAAAAAAATGCAGATGACCCCAAAATAACATACCTTAGAAAAAAAAACCATCAAAAGAATTTATACTACCTTGAATTTCAACCTTCTTTAATTCATCTTCCCTCTAAAATTAGACTTGTATCAAATGGAACGCACCATGTCTATTTATAACATTTATGTCACTCCCTTTTAAAATTAGGGGATCCTGACACTCTTTATTTTGAAATTATTTTCTTTATCTATTTTCGGCTTCCACATGTACTTCTGCTTTTTCAATCTAATTTTGTCATCTTCGTAATTCTATTTTCTCCTCAACCATGAGGGATCCATGTGGATGTTACATACCATCGAAATATGATGTATACTCTTATCCATTCACAGTGTTGTGCCATTTTTTCTTTTATGGCCCAAAATACTCTACTAATCTTAGGTGTCCAAAACCTGACATGATCAGGCTGACATCAAATGACAATCAATCCTCCAACACCTCTTTTTCTATTGATGGCAACAATCATCATGCTCTATAATCATGATCCCAACTTATCTCCCCTTTGACATCAATGGAAAAGGGTATGACCTCCCAGCCTAATTTGAGCGGTAACTCTTCTTCTTTGGGGTCGCCTCCTAAACATAAAAACCAATAATACTTCATCCTTATTATTTGTTCCTTGGGACGCTTTCCTTAGAATCCTTTGTGTGGCTCTGGGCTCTCTCTTCTCATGTCTAGGGATGTATATGTTGTTCGTCTCTTTCAGGCTTAAACCAACTTCCTCCCGAAGTTATTTCTCCATTTTACTTTTGGATCAAACGTGAAGAGTGTATCCTTGATCACACATTTTAATCGACACTCAGTAGATTATGATTCAAGTCTTCAACCAATAGAACATTCTTGTTTTTAAGAGCATTTTTCTTCCAAGCTCTACTCGGCCAACCTTCTCCAAGTATTTTGAAGATATCATTCCAAATGAAACATTGCCACCTTTTATCTTCAAGCTATTGAATTTGTCTTGATCCCCCACCATGTGTGAAGAACATCCAATCGCCTATAAAATTATCCATCTTCTACATTCTTCAGCCGTCAATGCCATTTAAAAAAATCTTCATTGTTTTGGAATCTCTTCCCTCCATACCCTTTGGTTGGCATAGTCACATATTCATTCATATATCTAATCTCGCGGCTTCTAGACCAAGATAATTGCATTTGTAGTATACAATATTTTTATCCATCAAATCCGTAAATTGAATTATAACTTCTATTGACAAACTAATGATTATTTCCATATCTCTATTTACACCATTCATGTTTCTTATATTTGTTCCTTTTCATTGATTCTGCAATTAAATGCTTTATGTCCAAAATTTTGTTTCATAACAAATGACCAAGAAAGAAATTTTGGATACCTTGGAGTAAGTGGGTTTTCAGATGTATACCATCTGGGTTCATGATCTATTTATCTGTAGTTTCCTACACCGACAGAGATTCTTTTGATCAAGGTAGGAGGTCTCTTGGATATTCATCTCTTTGAAGTTATTCCTTCTTTCATCCCTGGTCCACTTCTCATCAACTGCCTATGTAGCTCTTTCTTCAACCCAGCTTGTTGGTATTTTCTCAACTTCTTTGTATTAAGTTTCACCCATGCATCCAAGATGTGTTAAGTCTCTTTGGCACTTGAGAGTTTCTTTAATCTCTTCTCAATGAGACAACTTCTTTTCAAGTTTCTCAATCTCTTTCTTTCTTTATCATTTGACCTTCTTTTACTCGGCTATTCTTCTTGCTTCTTCAAGTAGAGTTTTCAAGGAAATGGTTTCTTCTCGGCTTCTAAAAGTCTTCATCGACTCTTAAGCTTACAACTATCTCACAACTAACCAATTCACTCTAGTTTTCATAAGGTTTGAGCTTCGCTACTTTCAATCTCAACATGTTCCAATTTTTTAAGATTCTCATCTCTTTGTCGAATAATTTTTCTTTATGATTCTTCTTCATTGGACTTTTCTCTTCAGTGTCACTCTTCAATCCTTGGATGAGGACATTCAAATCTCAACGGACCTACTCCCTTCAACAATTGGCCAAAAAGAACTGGACCTCTTCTATTTTCTTCTTTGAAATCCGAGATGTTGTAACTCTTTCAACTTCTCTTCTTCTTCTTCCTTCCCTTGCATAAAGTTGCTGTAACTTCTGTCCCAAAGATACTTTGTTGATGCACATGATCCCAAATTCCTTTGATTTTCATCAATCTGGCTGCCAATCCATACAGATGGTATCTATTTCAGCTTTGTTGTTCCTTTTGCTTCCTTCTTCAGATGCGCCTTTTGGTTTCTTCAAGCATTATATCCTCAAGCAAATGAGATCCAAAAATCTTCCCAAGATTTCTCAAGTAAGTTTCCATTCCGCTTTCTTCCAATATTCCTCAAAATTGTTTCCATCAAATGGTGGAACTTCCATTTGAATGTTTCCTTCCATTTCTACATAGGATCTTGCTTCCAGTGGTTAAAATGTACTAAAGGTAACCCTCTCTCGACACACCAGTTGATCATGGGGTGAATCAAGATCTAGTACAATTTAAAACCTTTTCAACTTATACTTAAACCATTCAATTATATCCAATGAGTAAATGAACAATAGTATAAGAGTTGCACCAATACACCACAATACACCATGCACAATATAGTATGAGAAAATAATCAATAGTTTTTTTTCAAGGGAAGTAATGATTTCCAAAGGTAGCTACAATTTCAAAATGTAAAGGGAGGGATAAAAATCCATTAGGAAGATACAATACTACAATATAAAGAGATATTTGAACTCTATCCTTGCCCCCTTCCTTCCACCCAAGAATATATATGAGAGATAATACAAAACTTTTACATTAAATCATCACCATCAACCAATCATCACATAGAACTTGATAATGCTTTCTCGAGACTTCTTCAATTTCTGCAATTATTCAATTCCTTGGAGTACTTTGATCCGTAGATAATGTTACTCAATTTATTCTCTTAAAATCCTCTACTTCACCTCCTGAATCCTCCCAAAAAGAGGCTATAGAAATAATGGTAGACCATTCAATTTTGGTCCTGCTCGTAAGACCCAACTTGTACACCATGCCCACGCTCAATATTTAACATTTGATTCAGAAACTCACACACAAGAAAATAAATCAGACTCTAACAATGAAGTGGTCCCACTACATTTGAGTCTGTACAGAAAACGTTATGACTATTTTACCCGTAACACTTGTTTATTGATCTTCAGTTTCAGATCTGGTCACAAACCCTATATTCCATAGAGTGTATCTCCATAATTATAGCGAATCAAGAGATGAAATTTTACCATAGGTACCTTTGATATACCTCTCAATACCATAGCGATTTCACCATAAGGAATCATTCTATAAAAAAGCTGCAAAAATGGTGAGATGACTAGTAATAACATACCTTAGAACACATCACCAAAAGACTTCATCCTCCCTTGAAATTCCAAATTTCTTTTTACTTCTTCTTCCCTATGAAATTGGAATTGTATCAAATTAATGTATAAATGACAAGTTTATTTATAACATTTTATGTCACTTCCTTTAACATTAGGCCTGACTCGATACTTTCTTATTTTGTAATTATTTCTTTTTAATTATTTCTGTATTTTTTTCTTTAATTATTTTCAGGGCCTACATGTACTTCCTTTTTCAATTCACTTTGTCATATTCAAAAATTCATTTCTCCTCAACCATGAGGATCCATGTGACGTGCCACATACCACCGAAAACAACATGATGTATACTATCCATTCATAGGTGTTGTATATGCATGTGCATTTTCCTTTATGTTGAAATACCTTTATCAATCTTGCGGTCCAAAACCCATGACTAGGGTTGACATCAATGACAACAATCAATCTTCCAACAGATCTTGCATTTGTTTTGTACAAACAACCCATAAAGAAAACAAATTTCAACATTGGGACAATGAAGAATCCTAAGTTTGTGAATATAGGATATTATTGGAGCGATGAGACAATTGATAAAGTTGTCGACTTATTGTGGGAATGTCAAGACTTATTTCCAACCATATTCTCAGATATGAATGGAATAGAAAGAGACTTAGGCGAGGTGAATATCCCACCAAAACCAGGAAGTAAGTCAATACAAAAAATACCTTACAGGTTAAACCAAAGGTACAAGGAGAAGGTCAAGGCTGAAATAGATAGGATTCTAGATACATATATCATTGAACCAGTCGAATAATTCAAATGCATTAGCCCAATGTTGGTGTAGGATAAGAAGATAGGAGGAATTAGCATATGCATGGATCTAAGGAAGCTTAAGGATGCATGCTTACATGAACCATTCTCAATACCATTCATGGATGCGGTACTGGAGAATGTAGGAGGTTAAGAAATGTATTTGTTTATAGATGGATTCTCTAGTTACCATCAAATAAGAATTGAATAGGAAGATAGAAACAAAAATATGTTTGTTATGGAGTGGGGAAGTTATCAGTATACGGTGATTCCATTTAGGTTGAAGAATGCCCCTGTGATTTTTTCTAGAGTAGTAGTGGTAGCATTCAAGGATTTCATCCATAAATTTATAGAGGTTTACTTGTATGATTGGACAGTGTTCAGTCTACTATAGGATAATATTCAATTTCTTAGGCTTATGTTAGATCAATGTAGACAGTGTCAGATTTCACTAAACTTAAATAAGTGTATCTTTTGCACACCATTTGGGATTCTACTGGGACATGTAGTATGAAAACAACAACTACTGGTTGACATGGCCAAGATTGTAGTGATTATCGAATTGGAGCCTCCGACATCAGTCAGATAGCTAAGGGAAAATTTGGGTCATATAGGTTATTACAGGAATTTTATCAAAGGATATGCACAGATTATAGCACCCATGGAAAAGTTACTGAAGAAGGAAGCCAAGTTTCAAGGGAATGAGGTCAGCAAGAATGGGTTGTACACTTTGAAGTAGAAATTGGTGATCACACCAATTTAGATCTTTCCATAATGGAACATGGAGTTCCATGTACATGTAGATGAATCATCCATAGCGTTGGGCGCAGTGTTGTCACAACTGAGAGAGGGGGACATCGATCATCCAATTGCATTTGCAAGTAGGAAACTATCTACATCCTAAAAGAATTATACCACTACAGAACGGGAAAGATTGGAAATGGTCTATGCACCACAAAAATTCAGGTACTACTTATTGGGGTCCCACTTCAATATGAATACAAAACATTCTACCTTAAAGAACTTAGTCAAAAAGCTTGTATTAGGAGGAAGAATATGCAGATGGTTGTTATTATTTCAATAATATGACTTTGAGGTCATAATAAAACTAGGGAAGCTGAATGCAGGACATTATCATCTCTCACGCATATTGATAGGAGAGAATGTCGGTAATTTAGATGATAATTTCCCATATGTGTGGTTATTTGCAGTCAGGATGGTGGATGATTACTTTGCAAACATTGTAGAATTTATAAATACAGGCATGGCCCCATCCGAGATGATATTTGAGCAAAATAAACAATTGGTGGTGAAAGAAATATATTATCACTTGATTACAGGAAACTTGTATAAGTTAGGAGAAAATGGAATATTGAGGCGGTGTGTACTAGAACATGAAAGGTCGATGATATTAGAAGAAGTACAGGATGGAATTGTTGAAGGAAATTACACAAGAAAAGAAACAACATAGAATATTTTATGCGTAGGGATTTGGTGGCATACATACACTACACAAATATGCAAAGGAGTATTGTTAGGCCTGCAACGCATGTCAAGGAGTGGGAAAATTGTCTAGGAGAGATGAAATGTCATTAAATACACAAGTTGTGTTGCAAGAATTTTATAAGTGGCCATTGACTTTGTAGGTCTGATCAACCCACAAGAAAGGACATCAAGGGAAAGATACATCATCATTGTGACAGAGTACTTGACCAAGTGGGTGGAAGAAGCACCAATTATTGATTGTACTGCAGAGACTGTTGCGTGGTTTCTATTAGAGAACATAGTCACAAGATTTGTATGTCCGCACATATTACTTAGTGATCAAGGTAAACAATTTTTGAATAGAACAATTGCAACATTAACTAAGGAATTTCATATTCATCATCAAAATATTACACCATATCACCCTCAGGCCAATGGTATAGTGGAATATTTTAATAAGATATTGGAAAATTATTTGAAAAAGATATTCAATGTAGGGAGAGATGATTGGGACTTATGAGTCCCTATAGTGTTATGGACTTATAGAACTACAAATAATAAGATGACAGAGAAGATACTGTTCTGGTTGGTCTATGGATAAGAAATAGTGATCTCGATGGAATTCAATATACCTAGCATGTGCATTGTTGAAATCACTGATCTCTCTGATATTGGCGCAATAAATGAGAGATTGGCACAATTAGTTCATCTTGAGGAGGACTGGTTTATTGCAGGCTTCCATCAACAGGTGTATAAATCTAGAAAGAATCCTTGGCATGATCGCCACATTAAACCAAAGAGATTTAAATTCATTGATTTGATATTACTCTATGAAAGTAAGTATTTGTAGAACCCTGGAAAGTTTCTCATGCACTAGTTAGGTATACAGCAGATAACTGAGATAGATGCTACGTGGTTGGAAACCTTGGATGGAGAAATCCTAAAAGGAATGGCGAATGGAATTTGGTTGAAACTCTATCGAGATAGTCGATATTTTATGCAGTAATATGGGTTGTTCTAGAACCCCTGTATTATAGTAAGTGTACCATAGTAGCAAGAAAAAAAAAGAAAAAGAAAATAACAAGGAAAGAAAAGAAATTAAAAAAAAAAGGGAGCGATAGGAAATACCAGTGTATCAGAACTTGCACAACTAAGTTGATCAACTCACACAAAGACAACATTGCACCAAGTTCAAATACAATATACAAGTGGAAGAGTGAAGAACTATTGTGCAGGTTGACTAAGACAAGACCTTTAAAAGTAACCAGGCATGAAAACGACAACT